>QRFJ01000793.1:267092-418151 GCA_006176705.1 Cocos nucifera | reverse complement strand
GGACAAGCTCCAGTCAGACCAAGTAAAGGTACCTCTGAGTGAGCACAAACTCCTTTGGCTCAGTCAAAATAACTTTTATGATAGTAAAAGAAGAACGTTAGGTTCAATCGAGTGCTAGCACGATTTTCTTGAACCTAATTGAATCTCATTCAGATCAATTGAACTGGATCAGTTCAATTGATGATCATCAGATTCAAACCCTTATTTGTGTGACCCAGTTAGGTTCAGTTCTGTATGGTAATGGGATATGTCATGATCTCTATCATCGACATCATCGAAACTCCTTTCGATGGATCAGAACTCTTCTGATTCGAACAGCTAGAATGATCGATCATCTAAATCATTCTAATTGCTCCCAAAATCCACCAGTGACACCTAGCAGTATATGGTGGCAACCCATCAGAGCTAAATGCGAACCTCTTGGTGTAGCTACCTGTGTGATTAAGTTCTTCTATCTTGAGCCTCGATCAGATTAGGGTTAAGGTGAACTCGTCAAACCCTAGTCTCTGTCATATGATGTAATCATTCGATTCGAGTCCGATGTGAAAATCTAAATAGAAACTCTTTCTATTATTTCACTCTACCATGGCCATGGGCTTATGGACTTGATTCTCATGATCATCATAGGGCTGCTCCTCATACCACCGAGGTAGATAGATTCCCATCTTGATGCAATCCAGTTCCTATACAATGAACATGCTATAGCCAACATACACCTCAAGGTTTCCATATGGCTAGGAGACCGAGTAATGGTGTAGTCAAACTATAACACCCTCAAGGTGAACTATCGATGCACCTCAGGTCAAAGAACCAGACACACTACTTGCAGCATCGAGTCAGTCATTGACGAGAAGGTAGACTTCCTAATGACTACTCGAGGTGGTCACGCTCAGTGCCCTCGTTCTCTAACGAGTACCTGTACTCTCGCTCCGGTGTCTCCACACCATAGACTCAAGACTCATCTACTATAAGAGAAGCGATTGTACACCAACCTTTCCGGATCAATCACCATCCTCGTGATGATCCTACGGTCGGGAGCATTTTATGAGTTAATAAATGAAAATTCTTGCCTTAAATTTTCAACTCTTGAAAATAAGAATTATCATTATCATTAACTCAAGGAATGTATCACAGACACTAAATACACATTTATGATAGAAAATAATTTATTTTATTATTTATAGTCAAAATTATAATTTTACCCCTAGAAGTGTATTACAAGTGTCAGCCAATTCTGACTTCTAGGGCATACATATCTAATAGAAGGAATATAAAAGACATCATGTAGATTTAGTTAAAATCTTATGTCTGTAATAAGTCTATAGGTCTCAGCTAAAATGACCTTAGATTTTATCCATTTTTTTATAAAGACCTATCGCTCTCTTTCATTTAGCTTCTGGCTTAAAAAAAAATTTCTACATTGAATTAGAAACATGAATTATAGCACTCGAATCAATCCACCAAGTATTAGAAGGAACATCAATAAAATTAATTTTGAAATAAATAAGTGATAAAGGAATATCTTTTTTTTTGAATCATTTCTATCTTTGTTCACAATCCTTCTTGATATTTTTTCTTCTTATTTAAGAAGAAACATTTTAATTTATGAAAATTTTTTGTTGGTAGATTGTTGGATCTTTTATTTTCTTTCTTTGCCTTCTTTCTTTTAGGATGCTCCTATGAAATCATATAAACAACTGGGACCCATTTCTGTTTCAATCTCTCTTCCTCTTGCATACAATGGAAGATGAGTTCATTTATTGATCATGATTTCTTGTATGTATTGTAGTAAATCTTAAATTGGATAAACTGGGATGGAAGAGAATTGAGAACAAACTAGATAAAAAAAAAATTTAGATATTGTCATATATCTAAATCATTCAATTTTTTGATTATATCATGTATTTCCATAACATGCTTTTACACTTTAAAAAATCCATCATATGTTATAGAGGTTAACTTGTTCATTAGGATACCGGATAAGACTTTACTTGATATACTAAACTATTATTCTACAAAAAAAAGATACTCAGAGATCAATTCATTATCAAAAATAGATTTTCTAATGTCTCTGATTGTAGAACATTTAATAATCATGAGAATGGGATCCTTTTACAATGGACCGAGGAGGTAGAAAAATGACTTGCGAAGAGTATTAAAACTCTTCGATCAGACCGAAGAGGTGAATACCTTTTCAATGAGTTTTTGATATATCTAGGAGAGAATGAGATTCTTTCATAATGGATTCCTTCTGGAACACCATAGTATAATGGTATGTCTGAAAGAAAGAATCGAATCCTATTGGACATGGTTTGATCCATGATGGAATTTGCGAGTCTGTCAATTTTTTTCTGGAGTTATGCATTTGAAACTGTTTATTTTATTTTGAACAATATTTTAAGCAAGTCTGTTGCAAAGACTCCATGTGAGATATGAACTGGACGTAGGCCGACACTCTCTCACCTTAGGATTTGAAAATATCTGGCTTATGTGAAACGTTTGTAGCCAGAAAAGCTTGGATCTAGGTTCGATAAATGTCTGTTCATAGGGTATCCCAAAAAAATTAGGGGTTATTACTTCTATCTTGCTAAAGAGCAAAAGGTATTCGTCAGCAATAGGATAATTCTTTTGGAAAAGAAGTTTCTTATGAAAGGATCAACTATCTCTAATATTAAACTTAGTGAAGTTTGACAAGTGGAAGAACCGACACATTCTAGTGAATCTATAGAATTCGATTAAATAAGATCAAATTCAATGCCCATTTTAGAAGCAATCTTGAGGAGATCCGATAGAGTACCGCATCAACTAGACAGATACTATAGTTTTTTGGTCTGGGATGGTGATCCTATTGAACTCGATGAAAATGATGAGGATTCGATCACTTACATGGATGCCATGCAGAGGCCTGACTCCTTTTAGTGGCTAGAAGCCATGACGTTTGAAATGGAGTCCATGAAGGTCAATAGTGTATGGACACTAGTTGATTCATTTGAAGGGTTAAAATTCATTAGGTGTAAGTAAATTTTTAAAAGAAAATGGAATACAGATGAAAAGGTGAAGATCTATAAAATCTATCTAGTTGTCAAGAGATATCGTCAACATTATGGTATTGACTATGATGAGATATTTTTTTTAGTGATAATGCTTAAGTCCATTCGGATTATGTTTGCGATAGCAGCATATCTAGACTATGAGATCTGGCAAATGGATGTAAAAATGGCTTTTCTTAATGGAGAGTTGGATGAAGAGATGTATATGATACAGCCTGAGGGGTTTACATCCACAGACGAGTCCAAGGTGTGTAGGCTTCAGAGATCCATCTATGGATTGAAGCAGACATCTCAGAGTTGAAACATACATTTTGATAAGATGATCAAAATGTATGATTTTGTTAAGAACGTAGAAGAACCCTGCGTGTATAAATGGGCTAACAATTTTGTAGTTATATTTCTTATACTGTATGTGGATGATATTCTTTTAATCGAGAATGACATCTCTGCTCTATAGGGAATAAAGGTTTGGCTGTCATCGCAATTCTTATGAAGAACTTGGGAGAAGGATTCTACATCCTAGGGATGAAGATCTAAAGGGATAAATCTAAAAGATTATTTGGATTATCCCAATCCACATACATTGATACCATGTTGAAGAGGTTTAGTTGAAGAATTTCAAGAAGGACAATCTTCCGATAGGCCATGAAATTTCTCTTTCGAAGAGAGATTATCCGATAACTCCTCAAGAGAGAGCGTATAAGTAGAATATCATATACTTCGGCAGTAGGTTCTATTATGTATGCCATGATGTGTATGAGATCAGATATGGCATACTCATTGATGCGTGCTAATCTATAGCTATGGCAAGTACACCAATTGATTAAGTAATAAAGTAAATGAGTAGAGTATCATCCTTAGAGGATTAGAAAATAAGTACTGAAAAGCTCTTTCCTATGCTTTATTTAGAAGACTGATTTATAAGAATAAGAAATTAAAAAATAAAATAAAAAAATAATTAAAAATTTTAAGAAAATAGAGAGAGTATAATTATTAGGATTTTAAACTTAAGAGCAATGAATTACTAAGGCAATCAATTCACCAACTCAGTCAATATAATATTTAGATTATTAGATTAATTTTATTTCATATGACAGTGGAGTCTCCTAGTTTATTCACTATCCTTTGGTCTAGGCATAGCAAAACTATCAATATTTATTAATTATCCTTTGGTCTAGGTGTAATTTAAATAAATATTAATGCATTAAGTTTTGTGAAATTCTTTAATTGAAATACGCTGCATCCAAAGCGCACTAAAATTCTTGCATGCATATGAATTCTAATTTGATTCATAATACAAGGTATATAATCAAGAAACAATAACATAGGTGTACTTGGTCCGTAACATCTATGTTCATCAGATCAATTAGAAGATGGCCAATAATCTAAAAGTATTAAGATAAGATTTATATACTCCTCATGCATAAAATTTAAAATTAAAAATAAATCATATTGAATATTGCATCAAAAGAGTGGCTACACCTTGGCCTTAGTAAAAAAAAATTAGTTCATGATAACAAGTTTAAAAATAATAAATAAAATAAAAAGTATAAGAAAATTAGACTATTTAATTACTAAAATTGGTTGTCCGTTGCTCTTGGTGTGGAAAACTTGATGAAGAAGAAGAGAAGCTCCTTGATCGATGTCTTGATTATCAGAAGAAGAAAAAATATAAAAGCCCTTTCTCTTCTTTCTCTCAAAACTCTCTGAACTCTTTTTCTTTTCCCCTATTCCCAGGCTCTCTCTTAAAATTCTCTTCCCAAAACCCTTTGTATTTTTTCTCTTCTACCTCTTTTTTCGGCAACAGCAGGCAGCCCCCTTTTTATAGGCTAAGAGGTGGATTTTTCGATGAAAATTCCCACTGACATTAGGATTTAGAACTCTTGGAATAACTCAAATAAGGCATGGATCATTCTGGCCATTGGATGGTGATCAAATATATCAAAAATCACTTAAAAACTCTTTAAAATATCCCAGATCAAGTAGAAATTCATGGCAGCCATCGAATCAGCCTTTAGATGGATTCTGGGCCATCGAATCTGCTTCTGAAGGGCTTCAAGCATTTAATTACAAATTGGAAACCATTCAGATCGTTGGATCTTGATCGGAGGCTACATCCACCATTCGTCAATGCACGAATTTCAGCCGTTTGATCAAATCCTAGTGAAAGGCATCCGTCGGATTAGGTAGAATTCCCAAATTATCCTCTGTAGACCATGCGCAAGTTCAGTGTTGCATGGACCGTCGCTTTCTTCAGTCAATCGGAGCACGCTTCTTCCTATGAAATCTCCGAAATGCCCTCTATAGTGGTCCACCGTGCATCGCAAAAAATGCTGACATCAACTCGACATAAGCATGGCATCAGTGGTTAGTTTGAGTGCAATTGGGCCGGGCGGTCTACTGACCCAGTTTTTTTGAATCGATTTAAACCAGATCGGCTTTTTTTTTTTTATTTCCTTTGAAATTCAATTTTGGACTCATTTAAAGTCCATTTTGCTTGAAATTTATTTCATCTGAATCAAAAAAATAAGATCTTCATATTGATAGCCTTTTTTCTTATATAAAATTAATAAAAATATTAATTTTTTAAAAAATAAATTAATTTATTTTATAATTTAATATTTTTATTAGTATATTTTTATCACTTATCACTCGCTAGAAATAGTGAGTAGATACCAGTCTGATCCGAATGAGAATCACTGAAAGATTGTAAAAATAATTCTGAAGTATTTAAAAATTACTAAAGATCAATGGCTCATCTATGGAGATACTGACTTAAAACTTATGAGATATACTGATTTTAGTTTTTAGTCAGATCATGATAATAGTAAGAGTGTGTCGAATTATGTATTCACCTTGAATGATGGAGTGGTCTTTTAGAAGAGTTCCAAGCAGTATATTATGATCGATTCTATATATGAGATGGAGTATATCGCGCATTTGATACTACGAAAAAAGCTGTATGACTGTAAAAATTCATCAATGAGCTAGAAGTGGCATCCTTCTTGGATGGTCCGATTTTGTTTTACTATGACGGTATTGGAGCCATAGCTCAAGCGAAGGAGCCATCCTTTTTGGCTTGTTGGTGCATGAGTCAAGATGGAATTGACCCCTCTAAGTATTGGAGCAAGTGCATCATTGTATTTTGATTTAGCAAATCCTCAGTCAAGATAGTCCATATGATGGATGCTGAATTTTGAAATACAATATGAATGAATTTTTAGAGTTGGCAGTTAATCCTAGATCATCCTATGAGCATCGTGGTTAAGGGGATGAATTATACGGTAACCATATGCCATAGGTTTATCGATGTTGCATTATGATTTTTGACCTATCCGGATGTCGGATATCATTGCTAGATAGTCACATTGATTGGTACAGAAAATTAGTTTCTATGCTATCGACTTAAGATTCGAACCTATGGGATCACACATAATAGAAGTTTCTACCTGATTTAATAGTTGATCAAATGATTCCACTGGATTGGAATTTTATTATTATTGAAGGATTAATTAGCAATTAGATTGCTGATTAGCTCAATTTGATTGAGCGATGATGAATTGATCAAGTCTAATTGAATTTGATTCAATTAAGTTTGACCTGATCAGATCATGTGATGATCTAATCGCTTATGAGAGATTTGATCTTGATTTGATCAAGACCTAAACCTGATTAATTTTTAATTTGATTAGGAATTAACTGAGTTGGATTAAGCCTAATATGGTTGGATTTAATCTAGTCTAATTGATCAAGATAAATTAATTTGGATGAAACCAATTTGGACCAGTTCAAAGTAAGTTTGAATTTAAACATCCTTCTCCCTGTGCATTGACTTTTGACCCATTCCTTTTTTTCCACGCACATTTTGCATTGACTTTTGACCCATTCCTTTTTTCCACACACATTGGGAATGTGCATTAGATTTCTTCATGCTAGAAGAGTGTTCGCATCCTCCATCTTTCTGCCTTTGACCTGGTCCAAGAAGTTGGATTAGGATGTATCACTTGAATTTTGAATTCAAGTGTATTGGAGGTTGAAGTTAGTTCATGCTCCCAAACTCCACGCCATTCTCTTTTTATCGCCAATATTTTTTTGATTTCATTGGCACGTGCATGTAGGAGTGTCCTTCTGCGTGTAAAAGAGGTGATAGAGGTGTTTGAAATGGATAGACTCCCATTTAAATACAAATGATTGAGTTTGGTTGAAACGAGTTCAATCACTCCTAGCCTATTTGTTCCATGCATTTTATCCATCTTTCTAATGCAAATAAAAAGGGGAATTTTTTTTGTGCATGTGCGGAAGAGAGAAATCAGAGTAGTGCATGGGGGTGCATGAGGTCTCAGGGGGATTTCTATAAGACAGAAATTAGAAAGGGGTGCATCTCTTTTGGCATGAGTTTTCTCCAAAGAGAGAAGGACCAAGGTTCTAAAGGGTGAGTGCTGAGTCCTAGAGTAAGGACTCTAGATTTGGGTGGAAAGTTTGAGTGCCAGATCTCTACTGGCTTTCACCACCATCTCGTCTTCCTCCATTGCATCTTTTGATTTTTGGAGCGTCCGAAAGATCAAGAGTAGTTCATCGATTGGATCGACGAAGATTCCAGAGAGGAGCTAGCACTCCGGAGGGACTGATCAGGACCAGAGACTTCATGTGGACTCATTATAGAGACTGAACACATGTACGGCTGCAGCACGATGGGAGGGCAACTTTCAGTGGATTCAGATTGTGGAGTTCATCTATCCGCACATAGCTACTATGTTCTGAACATAGATCGATCAGCAAATATGATTTGCTGATCGAATGCATTTATTTTTCTAATTTATATAAACATGTCAAAGATCTTGAGTAGAGTTTTATGATTAGATCATAGCATGCATAAAATTAATGTAGATTAATTTTGCTTTTGCTGTTATATATTTTGAAAAAGTTTCGAAAAGCAAGCTTAGAATTTTGCTAGTTTTTCTTCAGATTATATCAAAGCAATAGGTTGCTCAACATATTTTTATATAAATTAAAAAGATTTAATATGTAACATAATGATCCACGGACTGTAGGTTATCTTGCTGTAAGGTTTATCCCTTACAGTAGAGAGGTTGTCCTAGTACGTTGTGATCTATAACATTAATCATAAAAATTTAAGATATGATCTAATAAATTTTTATGATATATTTTGAATTGATTTTAATCTAAATTTCATCATGAATTAGTGTTTAGATTAGATCTAAATATTTCATAATTTTTATGTAATGTACAAAGGTTTAGATTAAACCTGAATAGGATCTTGTGAAGGTTCTATTTGCTGGTTGAGCCGACTGTCTCAGAAATCGAGCTAGCTCGACCAGCATGCCAATCTGAGAATGGTCTTTGCACTGTTGTTCCAGCAGCTCGATCAAGAATCGGACTGGCTCGACTTCTGTTTGGGCCAGTTTGGATGGGATCCGAGCTAGCTCGATAGAATGTTGGCCTTCTGGACATCTGTTCGAGCTGGCTCGAATCCTAGAATGTTGGCCTTTTGGACAACTGTTCGAGTCAGCTCAGATGGAATTCAAGCCAGCTCGACAAAATATTGGATTTCTAATCTTTTCTGCTCGAGCTGGCTATCTCTGGGATCGAGCTAAGCTCAGCTTCTACTCGGGCCAGCTCGAATGGGATCCGAGCCAACTCGATCGAGAAGTTAGTTGAAGCTATTTATGGTGATTTTTGATTGAACAAACATACAACTAGTGCTTGTTTGTAAAATAAGATAATCCATTTTTGAAATGAATCGATCTATTTAGTGAAACAGTGCTAGATTATAAAGAATCTTTCAAAAATTAAAAATTATTTTTGAAATGTCGAACCCCAATCCATCAGTCCAAAACTTAATTAAAAGAATTAAGTGTTGTCTAGTAGGATCTAGAATTATGAATTAAAGATTCTAAGATAAATTCATAATTATGTGGGTTAAAGGGTTAGATGAATTAGGTTTATTAATTGGGTTAGACCTAAAGTTAGTTAAAGAATGGATTAATCTAGAGTAGTTGATCAAATCTAATCAAGTGTTGACTTAGATTAGGTCAAGGACACTCTAGACTCAACTTCAATAGTTATAGTTGAATGAGTCCATGTCTTTAACAAGATCAAGATGGACTTAATTCATGGCTAAGTGGTCTAGCCCATAATTACTAGGTTGATCTGATTAAATCTAATTAACCGATTGGTGTCTAAGATAAGTCTAGCAGTTTGGATTAATGATTTTTAATTGAAAGCTACTCGTACTGATTCGATCTTTGATGAGTTAATGGCATATTCCTTCCACTAATCTCACTTACCTGACTGACATGGTCGATTAGGATTTGATTAGATCACTTAGTGATTCGAGCTGACCCATGTCACTAGAAATTAGTTTGATTGATTTCAATTTAGTAAGATTAAATTAGGTGTCCTTGGACCGAAATTGATCCTAGTCTTCATCAATTGACTTGGTGAAGTCAGTGGAAGAATTTGACTTGGTGAAATCAGTGGAAGAAATATAGTCTGTGCCTTTTTTATCTTAGATCACAAGTAAATTAAATCCTCTAAATTATTAGATCTTTAAAATAATTAAGTTATGGAGATAACTAAGTCAAAGCCTCCCATTAAGGTGAATAGTAATGAGTCCAATTTTCTAGGTGTACATTAAGAGGTGCCTTACAACTGATGTTCATCTTGATATTGAAATTATTGTCCATCATATGATGATTAGATCGCACTCTCTGAGTGGCGATCAGGTTAGTCAGAGCTTTTCTTGAACCTGATTTTCGTCCACTTGATATACCGAAGTCGATCATGTTAATGGTTGGACTTAACCGAACCATTTCAGTGGAGGCTAAAGCCTACTGATTTGGTTTCTATGGCAAAATCTAAATTACTAAAAATTATTTAGAGAAATAATTGATTGTGAACCTACCTGTAGATGCACGTGGGTTAGCTAGAGCTTTCCTCGGGTTTGTTTGTATTCTATATGGATTCCAGTACCCACTAAAAAATTAGTGCAATTTCTCGAATTGGAGGTAGAGGCTACCAATTCATTTAAAAATAGTGAAAGAACATTCAGACTAAAATCTAAGTCTTTAAGATTAATTAATTCAAGTACTAATTAGGTTTCATATTTTTCTTTCAGATAAATAGAATGGCTAGTGTAAGTCCACTTCATTCACTGTTGGATAGTGATAAGCATTTAGAACCTAAGAACGAGGAGTCTAGTGTTGATCCTAATCAGGCAGACTCAAAGTGAAATTATCCTTTTGATCCAAATAGGCTGAACAAAAAAAATTAGCAAGTGATTGCTGATCAAGGCTGTTATATGATAACATCTTATAATTTTTCTATTTGTGATACATCTACCTGGGTATTGGATACCGAAAGTCCATTTCACATATGCAATTTGTTGCATAGACTTCAAATTGATAGAAAATTTGAGAATAGCGATAGATTCCTTAATGTTGGGAATGAAAATAAAGTTCTAGTCCTAGCATTGGAAACTCTTGAGCTATTTTTCAAAAATAATAATATTATTTTAAGTGACTATCACTATTGTTCATCTTTTATGATGAACATAATACTATAGGAAAACATAAAATTAATGACCATTTTCTATCGACGCTTTTTGAAAGTGTTAGCAGGTTGCGCTGACCTACCGACGCTTTTAAAAATCATCATATTTTTAATGATGCATAAAAATATCATAAAATTTTAGCATTGTCAATGCCGACGCTTTTAGAAAAAGCATCGTTAAATGAAGAAATTATCGATGCTTTTTTGCATCATTATTTAATGGTGCTAAAAAGCATCAATAGGTTCGCTTAATCCGCCTTTCGTTCTCCCATGCCCTAACCTATCCGCTGCTACCCCCCATCCTTTCCTCCCATTCTCCCATTCCCTAATCCCCTTTCCACTTCTGGCTCTCATCTCCATCGATTCTCCACCATCGACACCGCGCCCATCGTCCATGCCACACCACCATCCACTGCTCCCCTCTGCTGCTGCATCCATCCACACCGTACCCATGCCATCACATCGTACGTCGTCCGCCCTCCTCGAGACCACCCCATCGATCCTCCTTCCCTCTCGATGGTCATCTATGCAAGCCCAAAGACCCCTCCGATCCCCCTCCCTGATCCAACGCATCCCACCATCCTCCTCCCGACACTGCAAACCCCACTGCCCCCTGGCCTGGCCACCGACCTAGCCGACACCCATCCCTAGCCTCTGACACCTATCCCCGATCTCCGATAGCCATCCCCAGCCCTCCCAGCAGGCCGTGCTCCTCAGCCCCCTTGCTCTCCGACCGCACTACCTCCCTTCCAGCTATCGGTGCTTCTCCGCGCCCCTCACTCTCCGACCTTTGGTATATAATTTGAAAATTATTTTTTAAATATATTTTGGATAATTTAAAATAGATAAAGTATATATTAATTATTGACCATCATATTTTTTATTGAATGCAGGTATTTGATGAAAATAATATCATCTAGTATTTTCTCATATTATTGTCCATTATAAGTAATTCATTTCTCTAATAATATTTTATTTTTTAGATTAAAAGATTATTCTCATGTATGGCATTATTTGAAAGTGTACATAGTAGTTAGAGAATTTAGATAATATTTTAATTATTTTTATTAATTATTTTTAGATTTGATTGTGATGCCTTAGCTTTTGATGGCTATACTGATTTTAGGAAAGAGATTGTTTATTTTCTTGTATATAAAATTTTTGAATGAGTTAGAAAGATTAATTTTATTGATCCTTTGAGCCTTTAGTGAGGATTTATTTGACAATGATTTGGTTAGAATGCATGCTAATCTTAAGAGTTTATTTTGTTGATTCTTTGTTATTTGGTTGCCATTGGATAATTATCTAACTGAGTTGTTAAAAGTTTATGACATAGTGCACAATATTTAATTAACATGCACGAGACTTGGGTCTCAGCCTTGCATGCTTGGATCTTTGGTCCCAGTTGGCGTCGAAGGCATCCAGCCCTACACGCTCAGACCAATGGAAGATGCCAGACAATGTTAATTATGAATTAATTTTAAAAAAAATTACATTGCATAGAACCATAGATCCATCTTTTGATTAATGTACATATTCTATTATATCCGCATATTTATTTATTTTTATATGGATAAAAGAATTATGTACATTGGTCAATTGATTGTCCAGTATGGATAGTTTGAAAAATGTGAGTAATTCTATAGATCATTACAATAATCAAATGGTATGCTGAGGGTTCGAAAAAAATTTTGGATGGTATTTTTTTTTTGTTCTCCCTATATGAGAGAACTAAGAAAAAATACTGTCGAAATTTTTTTTGGCTCTTGTTGCATATCATTTGATTACTGTAATTGATCTATAGAATTAATGCATTTTCTGAATGGGATAGGACCTTCTTTACCTATTAGTTGATGATAGCAAGCATTTACTATGTAAATCATATCATATCTAGATGTATTTTTGAGTCTTCAAGTTTTATAATGAATTACAATAGCTATTATTTTTTTGGATTTTATGAAATGACTAATATTTTTATACTCATTGTATTAATATAGATTGTATAATTTTTCTTATTTTTAGATAAGTTGCAAGTTCGATCATTTTTATCCTACAATGGATAAAAGTTAGATAAATAAACCAAGGAATAGTAAAAAATATTTAGATGGAGTTCATGACTTCATTAAATTTGGTATAGAGAAAAATAGTTTGAATGGAAAGATTTTATATCCATGTCGGAAATGTGTAAATGGTTCTTCTTTAGATCCACAAATTATTGAAGAACATTTGGTATGGAATGATTTTTCAAGAGGTTATACTGACTAAATTTTTCATGGGGAATTTATGTTGCCATCATCATGTAACCAACTCCTGACTCATTTTGGATCCACTAGCCTACAAGATAATTCTGCAAGAGATGATGATATAAGGGGTTTGATCATAGATGCTTTTGGACTTGGTGTTCAAAATTTAGGAGAATCCAGTAATATATATGAAACAATTGGGATGTTTGATGGATATATGCATATGGAACATATGCATGTTGAGGAGCCTATACATACATCTAATGATGATACAGCTCATTATCACACCTTAATGAAAGATACAGATGAAGAATTATATCTGGGTTGTACGAAATTTTCTAAGATTTCTTTTCTTGTACATTCATTCCATTTAAAATATTTGAATGGATGGTCTGGAAAGAGTTTTACCATGCTGCTCAAGTTATTAAAGGATGCATTTTTAGAATCCAAGAAAGTAGTAAAGGAATTGGATCTTGGATACGAAAAGATTCATAGTTGTCCGAAAGATTGTATATTATATTGGGATGAAAATGCTAATCAAAAGTTATGCAATATATGTGGATCTTCAAGATGCATAACACAAAAAGAAGATTGAGACGATGTACTAAATGAATTGGATGCAACATGGAGTAAAAAGAAACCAGCGAAGGTATTATGTTACTTTCCTCTTATACCTAGATTGGAAAGGATTTATGCATCATCAAAAATAGCTTCATCAATGAGATGGTATGATGAAGGACGTATAAAGGATGGAATGTTGAGACATCCGGTAGATAGTCTTTCATGAAAAGCATTTGATGATAGGCATCCTGATTTTGCCTCTGATGTTCGCAGTGTTAGGTTGGGCTTAGCTTCTGATGGCTTCAATCCATTTTGGATCCTAAGTTCTACCTATAGCACTTGGCCAGTTATTTTGATACCTTATAATTTGCCATCATGGATGTGCATGAAATAATCATCACTCATCTTGTCAATGGTTATTCTAGGAGATAAGAGTCCAGGCAATGATATTGATATTTTCCTATAGCCTTTAATCGAGGAATTGAAATAGTTGTGGGAGGGTATTGATGCATTTGATGCTTTCAATGGCTAAACATTTAAACTACGGGTAGCTTTATTATGGACTATTAATGATTTTCCAGCATATGCCAATTTATCTGTCTGGAATGGGTCGCATGTCCTTATTGTGGAGATTCAACACATTCAATTTGGTTAAAACATGGAGGTAAATTTTGTTACATGGAACATCGTCGATGGTTGGAAGTAATCATCCATTTTGATTTTAGAAAGATTTATTTGATGGTACTATAGAATTGGGATGTGCTCCATATTCCACCTTTTGGATCTGATGTTCATAGATAAATGAATGGCATCAATTACAGCTATGGTAAGCACTCAAAGTCCTCTAAAAAAAGAGGAAGAGATAATGTTGAAAGCTCAATGCACAAAGGATTACTAGAGGAAGTCAGTATCAGTACTATAGATGCAGAGGTGTTTAAAGATCCAGATAATTTTTTCGAGGATAAAAATAAGGAAGACACACAGATAGCATCTACTCAACAGCCCAGTAAACATTTATGAAAAAAATGAAGTATCTTTTTTGAATTACCTTATTGAAAACATAATCTTATTTGGCACAATCTTGATGTCATGCATATAGAGAAAAATGTTTGTGATAATTTACTTGAAACATTTTTAAACCTTGATGGAAAGAGCAAAGATATCATGAAGGCACATCTTGATTTAAAAGAAATGGATATCCGATAGGAGTTTCATCCTAAAATACTTGCTAATGATGGAATTTATGTGCCTCCTACATGTTACATAATGTCTGCTCAAGAAAAGGATAATTTTTTGACAGTTTTGAAAAAGTATCAAGGTACCTGATGGATATGCATCAAATATTTCACGATATGTGCATCTAAAGGATCAAAAACTTTTAAATCTTAAAAGTCATGATGGTCATATATTAATGCAAGATATCTTTCCAATAGCTTTAAGATCGTCATTACTGAAACAAGTTGTTGCAATTGTACTTTGATTATCATCATTCTTTAAGGCATTATGTTCAAAAGTTATTGATCCTCGAGAACTTGATCAGTTAAAGTCCGATATTGCAATTACACTTTGCCAGATGGAAAAGATTTTTCCTCCTAAATTTTTCACGATTATGGTACATCTGCTCATTCACCTAGCTTCATAAGTTAAAGTTGGTGGATCGGTACATTATAGATGGATGTATCCTATTGACAGGTATTATTGCAAATCTTAAATCTTTTGATAATTTTATTAGAAACAACAACATATTGATATTTTAATAAATATTTAATTCTTAAAGGTATCCTGTGCATCTTAAAGATTATGTGCGAAATAGAGCCTATCTCGAGATTTCGATTATTGCAGGATATATTGCTGATGAATGTTTGACATTTTGTTCAAGATATCTTCAAGGTATAGAGACTATTTTTAGTCAACCTCAATGGCATAATGACTTTGTGGAGAATGCAAAATTGTATAACTTCTCAACTGCTGAAAAATTCTTGGGAAGAGCTGAAAGTATTATACTTGATCAAAAATTCTTAGCACAAACACATCGTTATGTGTTATTTCATAGTGACATAATATCTGACCATCGCAGGTTAGTATATTTAAGGCATGACATCAAGATTTAAATTTTATATTAGATGTAATATTTTAAATGATATATTTATATTTTATGCAGTGGATTTTTAATTTATCAGAGACGAGCTAACCATAACATTCGTCCTAATGTAATGATTGAACAGCGATGGTTGGTCGAGTTATTCCCTATGTAGCTTTTGAATCAGGTTTGATTTATATTTAATTATGGGATATCCTGATTTTTGATACATATTTAATATCAGATAACTCAACAATACTTCATACCATTTTTTTAGGTATCAAAGATGATGGAGAGAAATAATTCAATGAACTAATAGCTCTTGCTCGAGGACCTAACAAGATTATGAATAGATATAATGGTTTCATAATTAATGGCTTTAAATTTCATACTAGAGAATGGGAAAAATTTAGAAAAACATAGAATAGCAGTGTTATGGTGGAAGTAGATGAAAAATCCTATTATGGTATACTTAAAGATATCTATGAGTTGGATTATTATAAAAAAATTAAAGTAGTATTGTTTAGATGTGATTGGATGGACATAAACTCACCAAGGGATTTGAAACAAGATGCAAATGGATTTACACTTATAAATTTTTTAAGGTTGATACACACTGGTGTGTTATTGAAGGATGACCCATTTATTTTTTCATCTCAAGCTCGTCAAGTATTTTATGTACAAGATGCAAAAGATAAAGATTGATTTACTGTCGTCAAAACAAAACCTAGAGACTTATATGATATGGAAAACCAAGTGGAGGATGATGACGATGATACTTATACACAATGTATGCCCTATAATTTTGTGCCAGCTGATGATTTAAATGCTATGACGACGTTGGTTAGGATAGATTTTGAAGAAAATACTACTGCTTGATTGTTATTGGTAATAATTATTTATGATGTATATAATTTATATTAATTATTTTATTATTTTACTTCATATATTAACTGATTCTATCTTTTATTTATGTAAATGCTAGGTGACATCATGCACCATAGGGGACGATATGTTGGTGTGGAGTTCTAGTTTTTACATATAGAGATCAGTACGATTGTACAACATTCTGAGCCTTATCCTTCTTCATCATCAGCACAGCACGATCCTCTTGTTCATTAGCCAGATGATGAGATACACGTTTAGAATATATATTGTCCTTCATGTCATTTTATTTTTATTTTATTTTATGTATATTTTTGATATCATTACTTTTATGTATTTTTTGCAGATGGATCTGAGGAGTATGCCCTAGATGTGGATCCATAGTAATACGAGATGTATGACAGATGCGTGAGGGCAAGAGAATTGTTGTGGAGTGTAATTAGTTAGGTCAGTCAGTTAAGAAATCTGCCTGCTTATTGAATTTATTTTTGGGGATTATTGCTCGGAGGCCTCAGCTATGTCCGTTGGACTATGCAAAATGGAATGACATGTTTTCAACGTACAAAGTTGAGTTCCTCCGAGTTATAGAGGTAATGAACTGATGTTCATACTATATATTAATTGTTAATCACTTATATAATTTATTTCATTTAACTTTTTTTTTTGTAGAGCAAGTTTGTTCTCCCTCCATCCACTCATGATTTTGTAATGAAGCCTCTTAACCGCAAATGAAAAGAATATTGAGCATAATTGAAGAGGGACTATATGAGATAGGGTATGATAGAGGAGGAGGTTGCTAGGAATTATCCTCCTGATGTACCCCCTCATCAGTGGATGGAGCTGGTTCATTATTGGTTCTCCGAGAGGGCACAAGTATATTATTGGTTTATTATCTTTTCTTTTAAATATTTTATAAAAATATTAATTTATATTATATATTATATATTATACATATAATATTCTTCTTTACTTTATTTTACAGACTTATTCTGCTATTGATAGAGCTGCATGAGCAACTCAGTCTATTCCTCATACATCAGGGTCGAAAAGTTATGCACGACTCCGATAGGAGTTTGTATGTTTCTTAAACTTTCATAATTAACTTATAATTTTTATGTTGCAATATTTATATAACTAATATCATTATGTATCATGGACTATGTCTGTATCATGATACTCATATTTTTTTAAAAAATTATTATAATTGTTTGCTTAAAATTGAAATTATTTATGTAAGTGGATGAGCATAGGAGGAAACTCGATAAAGTGAAGTTTTACCGGATGACTTATACTCATCAGGATGGTACTTTTATTTGGGATGAGTCGAGAGATTTATATGTATGGCATTATTAATATTCTATTTTATGCAATGATTTTAGTTTAATTTTGTTAGCTATTAATGTATAACTCTTGTTTTCAAAATAAATACAGGAGAGGGCTACATCTCTCATTGCATTGGCTTTCAAGGAATGGAATATTACCAAGCTCCCTCCACTATTTCGGACAGTATTTATGGTTCTATCTTTTTCTCCACAGCATCTATGCAGTAGAGCCATATCGAGGTCGAGGTGTTCATAGAGTTGATGGGACCAGAGCGCTACGACCGAGTGAGAGATTATGGAATAGAAGTCACCCCCACTCAGTTATCTGAGGTGAGTAGATATACGATAGCATGCTGCAGCAAGATGCTTCAGGATTTATGCATCTGCAGACTCGAGGCAAAGATATAGGAGATTAGACAGAGTCGTGCCACTGAGATGGAGGAGATGCGATAGAGCCATGCCGAGATGCAGGCCATGAGAGGATAGATTGATCGGCTTACATCTTTGTTAGAGATGTATGGCCCATCTTAGATAAACACATATTATTAAATATATATTTTTATATTAATTTAATGATCTATATATTTTTATTTATAGATTTGTAAATCAAGCTTTTCATATATTTCTTGTAGACTCCTGGCACATCAGGCATCCATCGAGATGGTGGCACGTCATGCAGAGACAGTAACGATCATCCGCCTATAGATTGATATCATTTTATTTTTATTGTCATCTTATATTTTTTGTATGCTTTTAGTTTGTTGAAGTTTTGATTGTAATGGATGATTAGTACTTTATTTTTATTTATATAAAATAATATCTTTTGGTTAAATTTTTTGTTGATGTTTGCTTTTGATGCGAATGGTGGTGATTGTATAGATTTATGTTTTAATAATTGATATAATTTTATACAAAAATTTTTGTATTCTCTTTTTTATATATAAAATTTATTTTTTTTTGTTAAAAAAATTGATGATGCTTATAAGCATCATTAATAGAACTGATTAACAATGCTTATAAGCATCGCTAGTGACTTAACTGGTGATGCTTCTAAAAGCATCTTGGTAGAGTGTAAGGATGCGTTGTCATTAAAAATGCTAAAAAGTATTGATAAAATTTAAATTTATGATGCTGTAAAGCATCGTTAGAAAATATTGCAATGCTTTTAAAAAGCATTGGCACTTTTCGTCTTCACTCTTACATATGCGATACTTTTACGATACTTTTTGAAGCATCGTGGATCTTATTTTCGATGCTTATTAGCATCATAAAATGCCATTTATAACATCGCCTTTTACTATTTTACTGTAGTATAATATCTGTTAGGCTTTTGGCTCAGGATGGTTATTATTTGTCAATAAAAATAATTATTATGATATCATTATGAATGATATTATAGTAATACAAAGATAATTTATTGGAAATGTGTTCCAAAGTCAATCATCAGTCTATTAATGGTTGGATTATATATTTATAATTATATATGAATTATAAATTAATAAAAAATATTTTAACATTTTTTATCATAAATTCTGTTGTCTTCTAATAAACTCCTATATTATGATGGTCTTTAGGATTATCTAGATTCGGCAAACGAGGATTTTTCATTTAGTCTTTAAATAGTTCATGACCAAATGATATGTTGTTACTTAGGACGACAATGTTTATCAAGTATAGGATCATTGTGTGCCATATAGGTTGGTTGTCCTCATAACTAAAGAGTGTTGAGACACTGATATAGCATGCAAGTGAGATGTATGGATATATCTACACTGAACGTGATCAACTCTAGAGCTTTTCTTCTATCAAGATTAGCTTCGATGGAATATGGATATAAATATTCCTCCAATCTGAGATCACCATAGTAACTTTCAAGCAACTCACTGTATTTTAGTGCTAGACTATCTGAATTTTTTAATTCAGTTATGGAAGATTTTTGGGCACAGTCAGGTATTTGTGGAGTCGGTGCGTGTATCAGATGGGATTGACAAATCCTGATTTTAGGAGCTGTATTCAATTATATTTTAATTTAGCAAAATTTTGGCCAGGGTAGTCTTAGTGAGGAGTCACGGGTTGCTTTGAGACACGATAAGGATATATTTTCTAGGGTTGATAATCTAACCCTGAGTCATCTATTACACAGAGATCATAAGGATGAATTATACTAGTCATATTCACGTAGGTTATGAATATTGTAATTACGATTATTCGACCTATCCGAACGTCAGGTACCATTGCTAGATGATCATTTCGATTAGTATAGAAATTGATTTTTGTCCCATCAGCTTAGGTTCAGACCTACGGGGTCACACATATTAGGAGTTCCTATCTGATCTGATGGTTGATCAAGAGTCCCATTGGTCCGAAACTCTATGGTCAAAGAGTTCCACTGGACTAGGACTCTATGACCAAGAGTCCTACTGGACTGGGACTCTGAGTCTTATTTATCTAGAACTCTCTGATCATGAGTCTTGATAATCTAGGACACTGTGGTCAAGAGTTTCACTAGATTGAGACTCTATGACCAAGAGTCCTACTGGACTGGGACTCCTCCGAGTCCTACTCGTTTGAAACTCTCTGATCAAGAGTTCTACTAGTTTGAAATTCTATGATCGTGAGTTTGATTCATTTGGGATACTGGGTTTAAGAGTTTCATTGATTTAGGACTCTTCAAGAGTTTCATGTTGATAGGACTCTGTTATCCAGTAACCCAATCGATTTAGACTCAGATATTTTTGAAGGATTAATTAGTAATTTAATTATTGATTAGCTCAATTTAATTGAGCGATGAGGATTCGATCAAGTTTGATTGAATTTAATTCGATTGAATTTGATCCGATCAGATCATGAGATGAGCTAATCGCTATGGGAGTTTTAATCTTGATTTGATCAGGATGTAGATCTAATTAATTTTTAATTTGATTAAAATTTTATTAAATTAGACTAAGCTTAATTTAGTTGGATTTAGTTTGATTTAATTGGGTCTGAATTAATTGGTTTGATTGAAACCAATTAGGATCAAGTCAAATGAAGTTTGAATTCAAATTCTCCCATGCGCCCACCATTTTTGACTTTTCCACTCAGCTTCCATGCCCTTCCTTTTATTTGTTGAATATTTTTTGAGAAATAAAAATATGCACGTAGAAGGAGAGTCCTTCTATGTGTTAAATACAAGGGAGGGGGCGTTGGATAAGGATAAGAGGCTCATTTGATTTTTGAAATCAAGTGAGTGGTTAAAACCTCTTAACCACTCAATTTTTATCATTTTTTATATGGTTTTCCCATGGTATTTATATCAATAAATTATGAGAATTTTTGTGCATATAGAAGAAGGGGTTAACATTATGTGATAAAAATTTTAGAGTATTTGGGTATTAGTTCTAGATGAAAAAAATCTTAGAGTGAAGGTGAATAGGATCCTACAGCGCTTTTCTTTTCCTTTATGCCTCTCTTCTCTTGTAATTTTCATCTCTAAGGATATCCTATTTTTAGATATGATCTAAATAGAAATTATAGATCTAAAAGTTATCTTTTCATAAAAACTTATTTCATAGAAAAACTCCACATAGAGAGGGTGCGATAGGATTTTTAGTATGTCAGGATTTTTGGGCCGAGTGAAATCCTAGATTTATGAATTTGGGTTTGGGTGGAGAGATCGAGTGCTGTGAGTATCGAATCACCACCAAATTTGAAATACATCTCCATCATATTCTAATATTTATGTTCTAATTTTCTAAAATATCTAAAAAATTAAAAAATATACGATCGATCGAATTGATCATGATCAACCATCGAAGGTCCCAGTAAGGAGCTAGCACTCCAATGAAGCTGATCGGGACCGGGAGCTCCGTGTGGACCAACCGTAGAGGTCAGACATATATACGGCTATGATGTGATACTAGATAATTATTTGGTAGACTCAGATTATAGTGATCGACTATCTACGAAAAGATATTATATTCTAAACACATAGATGTAATAAATAGTTTATTACATAGTTTTATTTTCAGATCTATTGATGTATGCATGCATATTATGTTTGAACCCTAATATGTAGGGCTAAATAATCTGATATGATCAATAGATAATTAATTAGATTAATTATTTTTTACCATATTATTATTTTTTTAAAAATATTTTTGAAAGTAACATGGCAAATCCTGCACTATTTTCTTTAAATGGTATCAGAGCAAGGCTCTTTAAACATGATATGCTTGCATATTTAGATTAATAATTTAGATTTAATCTAAATATTAATTAATAATTAGAGTAATTAGATCTAAATAATTAAAATTTTGATCGCATGTACTGCAGGTTATCCTGCCATAGGGTTTAGCCCCTACAGTGAAAAGATTATCCTGGTCGTTGCTGATCTATATCGTTAATCATGAAATTATTAGATTTGATCTAATATTTTTATGATTTAATTATATTAGACTTTAATCTAATTTATGAATATGAATGCATAATTAAATAAAGTTTGATTCATGATTTCATGATTATGTAGTGTACATAGTTTCAGATTAAACCCTACAATTAGTGTTGTTTGTGAATTGAGATGATTTAATTTTAAAATAAGTCGACTCAATTGATGAACAATGCTAAGTTATAAAGAATCTTTTAAAATTAAAAATATTTTTAAAATATCAAACCCTAACCCTCAGCCCATAAATTTAATTAAAAATTAAGTATAATGATTTAGTGTCTAGAATTATGAATTAAGACTCTAAGTCATTAATCATAAACTTATGGATTATTGGGTTAGTTGAATTAGGTTCATAAATTGGGTTAGACCTAAGGTTAGTTAAAAGATGGACTAATTTAGAGTAATTAATCAAATTTAATTAAATATTAATTTAGATTAGGTCAAGGACTCTATAGACTCAATTACAATAGTTATAGTTGGTCAAGTCCATGCCTTTAACAAGGACCAAATGGACTTGATTTAAGGCTATACGATCGAATTCGAAATTATGAGGTTGGTCAAATTAAAATTAATGAACCGAATGGTGTCTAAGGTAAGTTTGGCTGTTTGACCAGTGATTTTTAATTAAGAGCTACTCACACTGATTCGGTCTTCAATGAGTTAATGACATATCTCTTCTACTGATCTTGCTTACCTGGCCATCCTGATGAGTTAGATTTTAATTAGATTACTTGGTAATTCAAGCTCACCTATGTCTATTAGGTAAATTAGTTTAATTGATTTAGGTGCTCCTAATGCCAGCTTAGATTTAATTCTTTTCTGACTTGCTGAAGTCAGTAGGAGGATCGAAATTGGCTCGCTGAATTTTCTTAAATTGGTTAACTAAATCTTCTAAAATTATTAGGTCCTTAAAAATGAAATAGTTATATAGATAACTAAATCATAGCTTTCCATTAAGTTGAGTGATAATGGGTTCATCAGTATAATAATTATTGGAGGCCCAAAGGCCTGATGATTTTGACTAATAAAATTATCATTCATAAAATGATAATTTGATTAAGCCTTTCTGATGGTGGTTAGATTAGCCGACCAAAGTCGGACCTGATCATTTATTGGTTAGGTAAGAACAAATGTAGTCATGTTAATGGTTGGACCTAACCAAACCTTTTTCAGTGGAGGCTAAAGCCTACTGATTAGATCTATGGGGCAAAATCAATATTACTAGAAGTTGTTTAGAGAAATAATTAATTTTGAATCTATCCATAGGTGCACATGGATTGACCAACCAAAATTGGGCTCATGTGTAGTCTATGTGGATTCTAGTATCCACTAAGGAATTAGAGTAATTCCTTGAATTGAAGGTAGAGGCTACCAATTCGTGTATAAAATAGTGGAAGGACTTTTAGACTGAAGTCCAAATCTTTAGGATTAATAATTCATATACTAATTAGGTTTGATTTTTTTTTTTGTGTGTAGACATGGCCACTAACCTATCGCTCCGGACATTGTTAGACCATGATAAATTAATGGGATCCAACTACGATAGCTAGTATTGTAAGTTGAAAATCATCCTGGAGCATGAGCGGATCCTTTATGTGGTAACGGATCGAGCATCTGAGGAGCCAGTTTCGAATGCTAGAAAAATGGTTCGAGACACTTATCTGAAGTGGCTCAAAGACTACACCAACATTTTATGTATAATACTGATGGCAATGAATGACAAGTTTAGCCGTAGGTTTGAAAATACCGAGCCACAAGAGATGCTTTAAATATTGAATGACTCTTTTGGCATATTGGACGATGTTGAAAGGCACAAAATAAGTTGTGCCATTTTCAATGCTTGGATGAGCGATGGGGCCTCAGTCATCGATCATGTATTATACATGATCGAGATGATTAAGTGCCTTAGCAAGTTGGACTTTCTCTTGCACGAGCAGCTTGGTAAGGATGCGATCCTTAATTTTTCGCCCAAGTCCTTCGTTCTCTTCCTAACTCATTTTAGAATGATCAAGCCTGCAGTGAACTACCATGACTTGTTAGGGTTACTGTAGAACTTTGAGAAGGATCACCAACTCCACAAGGAGATGGTGAATGTAGTTAGAGGGTCTTCTTCCGATCGTAGATCCTTTAAGAAAGAGAAGAAGAACAACAAGAAGAAAAATAAGATGGTGCGGTCGCATGCTGAGACGACTGCATAGGGTCAGACCAAGAAGTGCAAGCTCAATCAGAGCTAGATAGAGTGCTTCTTCTGTAAGAAGTAGGAGCACTGGAAGAGAAACTATCCTCTGTACATTGCCTTCCTAGATCCAAACAGACCGAGAAAGAAGCAAGTGGTTGCTGGGCAAGATAATTATATGATAACACCTTATAATTTTTTCTTTTTTGATTCTACTATCTGAGTATTAGATACTGAAAGCCCTTATCATATTTATAATTCTATGCAGGACTTGTAGGTCAGTAGGAGATTTGATCAAGATGAGAGGCTCCTGAACGTTGGAGAAGGAAGACAAGTTTCAGTTCTAGTTTTAAGAATCATGAACCTTGTAATCAATTCAAATAAAGTTATTCTTAATGAATGCCATTATTGTCCAACTTTCTTATTGAATGTTATTTTTGTAGGCCTTTTGGCCATGAATGATTTTGAAATATCAATAAAGAAAAATTTTATAATGTCATTTTGAATGGTGTTACAATTTTGATTGGACAATTGAATAACGAAATTTATTTACTTTCTATGCCTGTTAACGTGATTCAATCCTCCAGTAAATGCCCTAGAATTAGTGATGTGTCTGATATCTACCTTTGGTACTGTAGGCTAGGTCATATTCAATAAGAATAGAATTAACAGGTTAGCTCAAGAAGAAATTTTTGAGGTTAGTGATTGTGAGCCACTTCTGATCTGTGAGTAATATCTTTTTGGTAAGATGACCAAGTCACCTTTTACTGAAAAAGATGAATGAGCTACTAAACTCTTGAGTTTAGTACATTCAGATGTATGTGGATCCATGAGCTCAAGTATCAGAGGTAGATATTTCTATTTTATAACCTTCACAGATGACCTATCGAGGTATGGGTATGTCTATTTAATGAAGCATAAGTTGGAGTCGTTTAAAATGTTCAAACTATTTTCGAAATGAGGTAGAAAAATAAATTAGGAAGAGTATTAAAACTCTTCGATCTGACCGAGAGGATGAGTATCTTTTCAATGAGTTTCTGACATATCTTGAAAAAAATGAGATTCTTTCTCAATGGACCCCTCCTGGAATACTACAACATAATGGTGTGTCTGAAAGAAGAAATCAGATCCTATTGGACATGGTTCAATCCATGATGGGGTTTGCTGGTTTGCCGATCTTTCTATGAAGATATGCGCTCGAGTCAGCTTGTTATATTCTAAATAGAGTTCTGAGTAAATCTGTTAATAAAACACCATATGAAATATGGACAGGGCATAAGCCAATATTTTCACACCTTAGAATTTGGGGGTGTCCGGCCTACGTCAAACGTTTGATGATAGACAAGCTTGGACCTAGGTTTGATAAGTGTAGTTTTATAGGTTATCCAAAAGAAACCAAAGGATACTACTTCTATCTTGCTGATGAGCAAAAAGTATTTGTCAGCCTTAAGGCAGTCTTTTTAGAAAAAGAGTTTCTTGGTGAAAAAATTAATGCCTCTAAGGTCGAACTTGATGAAGTACGATAGGTGAAAGAATCGAACACAAGTTGTTGAACCGGAGCTGGATCTGATTAAATCAGACCCAGAACCCATTGTAGAAGCATCCTTAAGGAGATCTAGTAGAGTACTACATCAACCGAATAGATACTATGATTTTTTGGTCCAAAATGAGAATCCTATCGAACTCGATGAGAACGATTAGGACCCAATCACCTATATGGATGCAACGCAGAGATCCGACTCTGAGAAATGGCTTGAGGCCATGAAATTCGAGATGGAATCTATGAAAATCAATGATGTATGGATATTGGTTGACCCACCCAAAAGGATAAAATCCATAGGATGTAAGTGAGACTTCAAAAAGGAAAAGAGGCACAGATGAAAAGGTGGAGACCTATAATGCCCATCTGATTGTCAAGGAGTATCATCAACGTTATGGTATTGACTATGATGAGACGTTCTCTCCTGTAGCAATGCTCAAATTCATTCGGATAATGCTTGCCATAGCTGTCCATCTGGACTATGAAATCTGGCAGATGGATGTGAAAATAGCTTTCTTGAATAGAGAGCTGGATGAAGAGGTGTATATGATACAATCTGAAGGTTTCACGTTCATAAATGAGTCTAAGATGTGTAAGCTTCAAAGATCCATTTATGGACTAAAGCAAGCATCTCGGAGCTGGAACATACAATTTGATAGAACAATCAAAACGTATGACTTCGTTAGGAACGAAGAGGAGCCCTGCATATATAAATGGGCTAATGGTCTAGCAATAGTATTCCTAGTATTGTATGTGGATGATCTTCTCTTAATCGAAAATGATGTCCCTACATTATAAGGAATAAAGATTTGGCTATCATCACAGTTCTCCATGAAAGATCTGGAAGAAGCTTTCTGCATCCTAGGGATGAAGATCTATAGAAATATATCTGAAAAGTTGCTTGGATTGTCCCAATCTACGTACATTAACATTGTGCTGAAATGGTTCAGCATGAAAAATTTTAAGAAAGGCTATCTACCGATAGGCCATGAAATTTTTCTTTCAAAGAAGGATTATCCAACAACACCTCTAGACAGAGAGCGTATGAATAGAATACCATATGCTTCAGCAGTGGATTCTATAATATACACCATGACATGTACGCGATCAGATGTGGCATACTCACTAGGTGTAGTAAGTAGATACCAATCTAATCCAGGGAAGAATTATTGGAAGATTGTTAAAACCATTCTGAAGTATTTAAGAAATACTAAGGACCAATGGCTTATATATGGTGAATTAGACTTAAAACTTGTGGGATTCATATGCTCCAATTTTCAGTCCGATCATGATGATAGCAAGAGTATGTCGGGATACATATTTATCCTTAATGATGGGGCCATCTGTTGGAAGAGTTCTAAGTAGCACACCGTGGCCGATTTAGTTTGTGAGGTGGAGTATGTCGCTGCATCAGATGCTATCAAAGAAGCGATGTGGCTAAGAAAATTCATCACCGAGCTCGAAGTAGCACCCTCCCTTGATGATCCAGTTCTACTCTATTGTGTCAGCTCTAGAGCCATTGCTCAGGTAAAGGAATCAAAGGCACACCAACAGATGAAGCATATTCTGCGTCGCTATCATCTTGTTCGAGAGATTATGGATCGAGGTGATGTCGACCTTCAGAAGATCGATGAAAAAACCTGACCGATCCATTCACTAAAGCTGTTGCAGTGAAGAAGTTTGATGACTTTAAGTTGAAGATAGGTATTAGATACTGCACTGATTGACTTTAGTCCAAGTGGAAGATTGTTGAAAATGTGTTCCAAAGTCAATCATCAGTATATTAATGGTTGGGCCATATATTTATAATTGTATATGAATTATAAATTAATAAAAGTTATTTTAGCATTTTTCATCGTAAATTCTGTTGTCTTCTAATGAACTCCTGTGTTGTGATAAAGTTCTTAGGACTATCTAGATTCGGCAAAGGAGGATTTATCATTTAGTCCTTAAATAGTTCATGATCAAATAATACATTGTTATTTAGGATGACAATGTTTATCAAGTATAGGTCATTGTGTGTCATATAGGTTGGTTGTCCTCATAACCAAGGAGTGTTGAGACACTAATATGGCATGCAAGTGAGATGTATGGGTACATTTGCACTGAACGTGACCAACTCCAAGGCTTTTCTCCTATCAAGATTAGCATCTATGGAATATGGGTATAAATGTTCCTCCAACCTGAGATCACTACGGTGGCTTCCAAGCAACTCACTATGTTTTGGTGCCAGACTATCTGAATTTTTAATTCAATGATGGAAGATTTTTGGGCATAGTCAAGTACTTGTGGAGTTGGTACATGTATCAAGATGGGATTGACCACTCCTAATTTTAGGAGCTGTGTTCAATTGTATTTCAATTTAGCAAAATCTTGATCAGGGTAGTCTTAATGAGGAGTCATGGGACTAATTGCTTTGAGATATGATATGGATGTATTTTCTAGGGTTGATAGTCTAATCCTGAGTCATCTATTATACAGAGATCATAAGGATAAATTATACAGTAACCATATTTGCATAGGTTCTGAATATTATGATTATGATTATTTGACCTATTCGAACATCGGGTACCATTGCTAAATGGTTCATTTCGATTAGTTTAGAAATTTATTTCTATGCTACCGACTAAGGTTTGGACCTATGGGGTCATACATATTAGGAGTTCCTTACCTGATTTGATGGCTGATCAAGAGTTTCATTAGTCTGAAACTCTATGGTCAAAGAGTCCCACTAGACTGAAACTCTATGATCAAGAATCCTACTGGATCAAAACTCTGAGTCCTACTTGTCTGGTGACTCTCTGATCATGAGTTCTGATAATGTAGGATACTGTGGTCAAGAGTTTCACTGGACTGAAACTCTATGACCAAGAGTTCTACTGGACTAAAACTGTAAGTTCTACTCATTTGGAACTCTCTGATCAAGAGTTTCACTAATCTGGGACTTTATGATTGCGAGTTCGATTTATTTGGGACACTGGATTCAAGAGTCCCATTGATTTAGGACTCTTCAAGAGTTTCATGTTGATAGGACTCTATTGCCCAGTAATCCATTCGATTTGGACTCAGATATTTTTGAAGAATTAATTAGTAATTTAATTACTGATTAGCTCAATTTGATTGAGCGATGAAGATTCGATCAAGTTTGATTGAATTTGATTCGATTGGATTTGATCCGATCAGGTCATGAGATGACTTAATCGCTATGAGAGTTTTGACTCTAATTTGATCAGGACATAGATCTAATTAATTTTTAATTTAATTAATTTTTTTTTAAATTAGTCTAAGTCTAATTTGGTTGGATTTAATCTGATTTAATTAGATCTGAATTAATTGGTTTGATTGAAACCAATTAGGACCAAGTCAAATGAAGTTTGAATTCAAATTCTCCCATGCGCCCATAATTTTTGACTTTTCCACTCTGCTTCCCACGCCCTCCTTTTTGTTTATCAAATATTTTTTAAGAAATAAAAATGTGCACATAGAAGGAGAGTCCTTCTGCATGTTAAACACAAGGGAGAGAGCGTTGGATAAGAATAAGAAGCTCATTTGATTTTTGAAATCAAGTGGTTAAAACCTCTCAACCACTTGACCTTTATCATTTTCTATATGGTTTTACCATGGTATTTATATTAATAAATTATAAAAATTTTTGTACATGTAGAAAAAGTGCTTATCATTGTGTGGTAAAAATTTTAGAGTGTTTGGGCATTCAATTCTAGGTGAAAAAAATCTTAGAGTGAAGGTGAATAGGATCCTATAGCACTTTTCTTTTCCTTTATGCCTCTCTTCTCTTATAATTTTCACCTCTAAGGATATCCTATTTTTAGATATGATCTAAATAGAGATTATAGATCTAAAAATTATCTTTTCATAAAACTTATTTCATAGAAAAACTCCACATAGAGAGGGCATGATAGGATTTTTAGTGTGTCAGGGCTTTTGGGCCGAGTGAAATCCTAGATTTGGGAATCTGGGTTCGGGTGTAGAGATCGAGTGCTGTGAGCATCGGATCATCACCAAATTTGAAACACATCTTCATCATCCTCCAATATTTATGTTCTAATTTTTTAGAATATCTAAAAAATTAAAAAATATATGATCGATTGGATTGATCGTGATTAGCCATCGAAGGCTCCGGCAAAGAGCTAGCACTCTAGTAGGGCTGATCGGGACTAGAAGCTTCGTGTGGATCAACCGTAGAGATCGAACACATATGTAGCTGTGATGTGATATCAGAACATTATTTGATGGACTCAGATTGTAGTGATTGACTACCCACGAAAAGATATTATGTTCTAAACACATAGATGTAGTAAATAGTTTATTACATAGTTTTATTTTCAGATCTATTGATGTATGCATGCATATTATATTTAGATCCTAATGTGTAGGGTTAAATAATCTAATATGATCGATAGATAATTAATTAGATTAATTATTTTTTACTGCATCATTATTATTTTTAAAATATTTTTTGAAAGTAGCATGGCAAATCCTGCACTATTTTCTTCACAATTAAGATATGGCATTTATGTTTTTCATAGCCTATTAGTGTAATGTATATGTCTAATAAACATCCAAAACTAGATAATATCACTGATGCTTATCTTTGGTACTGTCGGCTAGATCATATAAATAAGAATATGATCAACAGGTTAGTCAAGGAGCATATCCTTGACATCAATGATTGTGAATCATTAACTATCTATGAGTCCTACCTTCTTGGTAAGATGATCAAATCATCTTTTACTGAAAAAGATGAATGAATCACTGAGATTCTAGATCTAGTACATACTGATGTATGTGAACTTATGAATATATGTGCTAGAGATGGTGAAGAAAATAGTATAGAATTTATCATGCTAGTTTCAAAAAATATTTTGAAAATAGCAATGATGCAGCAAAAAATAATTAATCTAACTAATTATCTACTGATCATATCAGATTATTTAATCCTATATATTAGGATCTAAATATAATATGCATGCATACAGCAATAGATCTGAAAATAAAACTATGTAATAAACTATTTACTACATCTATGTGTTCAGGACATAATATCTTTTCGTGGGTAGTCGATCACCGCAATCTTAATTCATTGAATAATGCTCTGGTATCATATTATAGTCGCACATATGTTCAGCCTCTATGGTTGGTCCACACAGAGCTCTTGATCTCGATCATCCCCACTGGAGTGCTAGCTCTTCGTCAGGGTCTTCGATGACTGATCAAGATCGATCCAATCGATCATATACCTTTTGATTTCTTAAATATTCTATAAAATTAGAACATAAATATTGAAGGATGATAAAGATGTGTTTCAAATTTGGTGGCGATCAGATACTCACAGCACTCGATCTCTCCACCCAAACCTAGATTTCCAAATTTAAGATTTCACTCGGCCCAAAAATCCTGACACACTAAAAATCCTATCACGGCCTCTCTATGTGGAGTTTTTCCATGAAATAAGTTTTTATGGAAAGATAACTTTTAGATCTATAATTTTTATTTAGATAATATCTAAAAATAGATATATTAGAGGTAAAAATCATAAGAGAAAAGAGGCATAAAGGAAAAGAAAAGTGCTGTAGGATCCTATTCACCTTCACTTCAAGATTTTTTTTGCTCAGAACTGAAGTCCAAACACTCTAAAATTTTTACCACACAATGCTAAGCACTTCTTCTACATGCACAAAAATGTTTATAATTTATTAACATAAATACCATGATAAAACTATATAGAAAATAATAAAGGTTGAGTGGTTGAGAGGTTTTAACCACTCACTTGATTTCAAAAATCAAATGAGCCTCTTATCCTTATCCAATGCCCTCTTCCTTGTGTTTAATATGCAGAAAGACTCTCCTTCTATGTACATATTTTTATTTCTCAAAAAATATTTGACAAACAAAAGTGAGGGCGTGGAAAGCAGAGTGAAAAAGTCAAAAATAGTGGGCGCATGGAAGAATTTGAATTCAAACTTTATTTGACTTGGTCCTAATTGGTTTCAACCAAACCAATTAATCTAGATCCAATTAAACCTGATTAAACCCAACCAAATTAAGCTTAGCCTAATCTAATAAAATTTTAATCAAATTAAAAATTAATTAGATTTACGTTCTGATCAAATTAGGGTCAAAATATATCTGAGTCTAAATCGAATGGATTACTGGGCAATAGAATCCTATCAACATGAAACTCTTGAAGAGTCCTAAATCAGTGAGACTCTTGAACCTAGTATCTCAAATGATCAAACTCACGATCATAGAGTCCCAGACTAGTGAAATTTTTGATCAGAGAGTTTCAGATGGGTAGGACTTAGAGTCCTAGTCTAGTAGAACTCTTGGTCATAGAGTTCCAGTCTAGTGGAACTCTTGACCACAGTATCCTAGATTATCAGGACTTATGATCAAAAAATCTCAGATAAGTAGAACTTAGAGTCTCAATCCAATAGAACTCTTGATCACAGAGTTTCAGTCCAGTAGGACTCTTTGACCATAGAGTCTCAGACCAATGGGACTCTTGATCAGCCATCAGAATAGATAGAAACTCCTAATGTGTGTGATCCCGTAGGTCCAAACCTAAGTCGATAGCATAGAAACTAATTTCTATACTAATCAAATTGACCATCTAGCAATGGTATCCAATGTCCGAATAGGTTGAATAATCATAATCGAAACATTCAAATCCTATGCGAATATGGTTATCGTATAATTTATCCCTATGATCTCTGTGTAATAGATGACTCAGGGTTAGACTGTTAACCCTAGAAAATATATTCATGTCGTATCTCAAAGCAATTAGTCTCGTGACTCCTCATTAAGACTATTCTAGCCAAGGTTTTATTAAATTGAAACATAATTAAATACAGCTCGTAAAATAAGAAGTAGTCAATTCCATCTTGATACATGCATCAACTCCATAAGTACTTAACTATGCCCAGAAGCCTTCCATCACTGAATTAAAAATTCAGATAGTCTAGCACCAAAATATAGTGGGTTGCTTGAAAGTCACCGTGGTGATCTCAAATCGGAGGAATATTTATACCCATATTCTATCGAAGCTAATCTTGATAGAAGAAAAGTCTTAAAGTTAGTCACGTTCAGTGCAGATATACCTATACATCTTACTTGCATGCCATATCAGTGTCTTAACACTTCTTAGTTATGAGGACAACCAATCTATATGGCACACAATGATTTATACTTAATAAACATTGTCATCCTAAGTAACAACGTATTATTTGATCGTAAATTATTTAAAGACTAAATAATAAATCATCCTTTGTCGAATCTAGATAGTTCTAAGAACTTCATCACAATATAGGAGTTCATTAAAAGACAACAAAATTTATAATAAAAAATACTAAAATAATTTTTATTAATTTATAATTCATATATAATTATAAATATATGGCCCAACCATCAATAGACTGATGATTGGCTTTGGAACATATTTTTAATAGATATCCTACTTCATTACATTTATGGACGATCTATCTAGGTATGGGTACGTCTATCTTATGAAGAATAAATCTGATTCATTTGAAATGTTAAAATGATATCGAAATGAGGTAGAAAAATAATTTGGAAAGAGTATTAAAACTCTTCGATCACACCGAGGAGGTGAATACCTTTTTAATGAATTTTTGATATATCTAGGAGAGAATGAGATTTTCTCACAATGGACCCTCCTGAAATACCATAGTATAATGGTATGTCTGAAAGAAGAAATCGAATCCTATTGAATATGGTTTGGTTCATGATAGAATTTGTGAGTCTGTCAATTTTTTTTTAGGGTTATGCACTTGAAACTGCTTATTTTGTTTTGAACAATGTTCTAAGTAAGTCTGTTGCAAAGATCCATATGAGATATGAACTGAGCATAGGCCGACACTCTCTCACCTTAGGATTTCAAGATGTCTGGCTTATGTAAAATATTTGTAGTCAGAAAAGCTTGAACCTAGGTTCGATAAATATTTGTTCATAGGATACCCCAAGGAAACTAGGGGTTATTACTTCTATCTTGCTGAAGAGCCAAAGATTTCATCAGCAATAGGACAGTCTTTTTGGAAAATAAGTTTCTTATGAAAGAAACAGCTGTCTCTAATATTGAACTTAGTAAAGTTCGATAGGTGGAAGAATCGACATATTCTAGTGAACCTGCAAAACTAGATTTGATAAGATCAAACTCAGAGCTCGTTGTAGAGGCAACCTTGAGGAGATTCGGTAGAGTACTGCATCAACTAGATAATTACTATGATTTTTTGGTCCGGGATGGTGATCCTATCGAACTTGATGAGAACAATAAGAATTCGATCACTTATATGGATGCCATGCAGAGGTCTGACTCTAATCAGTGGCTAAAAGTCATGAAGTTCGAAATGAAATCCATGAAGGTCAACAGTATATGGATACTAGTTAATCCATCTGAAGAGGTAAAATTCATTGGGTGTAAATGATTTTTTGAAAGAAAATGGGATGCAGACGGGAAGGTGGAGATTTGTAAAGTCCATCTGATTGTCAAGGGATATCGTCAGTGTTATGCATTGACTATGATGAGATATTTTCTCCAATAGCAATGCTTAAGTCTATTCAGATTATGCTTGCGATAGCAGCATACCAGACTTTGAGATCTGACAAATGGATGTAAAGATGGCTTTTCTTAATGGAGAGTTGGATGAAGAGGTGTATATAATACAGCCTGAGGGGTTCATATTTTTAGATGAGTCCAAGGTGTGTAGGCTTTAGAGATCCATCTATGGATTGAAACAGGCATCTCGAAGTTAAAACATACATTTTGATAAGATGACCAAAATGTATGGCTTCGTTAAGAATGGAGAGGAACTCTGCGTGTATAACTGGACTAATAGTTCTATAGTTGTATTTCTTATACTGTATGTGGATGATATTTTTTTAATTAAAAATGACATTCCTGCTCTACAGGGAATAAAGATTTGACTGTCATCGTAATTCTCCATGAAGAACTTGGGAGAACCATCCTACATCCTAGGGATAAAGATCTATAGGGATAGATCTAAAAGATTGCTTGGATTATCCTAATCCATGTACATTGATATCGTGCTGAAGAGGTTCAGCATGGAGAATTTAAAAAAAGACTATCTTTCGATAGGTCATGAAATTACTCTCTCGAAGAGGGATTATTCGACAACTCCTCAAGAGAGAAAGTGTATGAGTAGAATACCATAAGCTTTGACAATGAGTTTTATTATGTATGCCATGATGTATATGAAATCAGACATGGCATACTCACTTGGGGTAGTGAGTAGATATCAGTCTGATCCAGATGAGAACACTGAAAGGTTGTAAAGACAATTCTGAAGTATTTAAGAAATACTACGGACTAGTGGCTCATCTATGGAGATACTGACTTAAAACTTATGGGATATATTGATTTTAATTTTTAGTCAGATCATGATGATAGTAAAAGTATGCTAGGTTATGTGTTTATCTTGAATGGTGGAGTGGTCTACTGGAAGAGTTTCAAGCAGCACACTATGGTCGATTCTATGTGCGAGATGGAGTATATCGCGTTATCTGATGCTGCGAAGAAAGTTGTATGACTGTGAAAGTTCATCGATGAGCTGAAAGTGGCATCCTCCTTGGATGGTCCAGTTCTGCTTTACTGTGACAGCACTGAAGCTATAGCTTAAGCAAAGGAGCTGAAGGCATATCAGCACACTAAACACATTCTACATCGCTACCATCTTGTACGAGAAATTGGAGTGGCTTTAGTCTAAGTGAGAGTTGTTGAAAAATGTATTCTAAAGCCAATCATCTAGGTTAGAGATGGTTGAGCTAAATATAATTATACTTAAATTTTAATTAAATAAAATTATTATTCTGATAATTTTATTATTTTGTGTATCTTCCTGTAATGAACTCTTTATGATGAAGTTCTTGGGACAATTTAGATTTGACAGAGAAGGATTTGTCATTTAGTCCTTAAACTGATAGCGATTAAATGATTCGTTATTACCTAGAACGATAACGTTAATTAAGAGTAGGTCGTTGTATGCCATAAGTGTTGGTTATCCTCTTAACCAAGAAATATGATGATGCTATTATTGAAGTAAAATCCTGATTTTTCGATCCAGGTTCGTTCAGATCTGATCAGATCAAGAGATATATTTCAAAATTTTTATTTTTTGATCCATATCAGATCTAGGATATTTTAGATCTGATTATTATTATTTTAAAAATTAAAATAAATTTAGATAAATTAAATCAGATTTAATTTATCTTAAAGTGGGTAATCCTATTACCCGTTGATAATCTTGTAAGCAGCGGAAGGTTCTGGATCTAGCCATGCAAGTGCCTGACCTTTACCGGTATCCACTTAGCTAGATCTGGAGATTCTCTTCCTCTCTATCACATCTCCAAAAATTAGATCTGAATCTAATCTAGAGGATCTTCAAAATTTATTTTGAAGATCAGTATTTGTCCTTTGCAGCAGCGCAGCCTTCTAGCTTTCAGTCGCCTTTCTCTCGTCTGGATCACACCAACCAAGGTTCAAAACTCCTTTTGGATGTGGAGAGGAGAGGGAGAAGGTGAGTTTGGCGTGGAGGAGGAGAGGAGAAGCAGCCTTGAGATGTGGAGAATTGTTATTCCAGTCTTAATTTGAGTTGGGCGCAGGGTCTTATTTATAGACCGTCTGTGATCCAACTTCTTTTCTTTCCAATCAATTACAACCCTTTGTGAAATCAGATCTAAATCTGATTGGTGGAAATAGAGTCCCCTAGATTGCTCCTTAGAGGGCGCCTAAGACCAGTCAAAGTTGGTTCTTAGGAGAATTCTAATCGGAATCCAAAAAGGAGATGGAGTCCCTATCCAATAGGGACTCCTGGGCGCCTCCAGCTTGGGCACACGCCAAGGGTGGCAATGCGCCCTCCTTCCTTGCCAGGTTCTGACAGGGGGACAGGCCCCCCACTAGCTCTCCAATAGGTGCGTGACACATAAACAAAAGTCAAAGTGTCAATGGTTAACATTTGACCAGTTAAAGGTCAACTTTTGATCAAAGTCAAAGAACGAGAAATGACAGGTAACCAAAAATGGCAGGTAATGTCTTACAAAATAAGACAACCTTTTCTAATTTAGACAAGCCCCAGTCAGACAAAGTGAAGGCCTCTAAATGAGCACAAACTCTTTTGGCTAAGTCAGGACAACTATTTATGATAGTCAGGCCAATTCTGGCTTCTAGGGCACATATATCTAACAATTATGTAATGTAGAAAAATGTAGAGGTACATTTCACTGATCGTGATCCAACTGTAGAGCTCTCTTTTGCCAAGATTGCTCACGAAGGATATTGGTATATCTGTCCCTTAGACTTGAGATCACCATGGTGACTTGCAAGCAACTCACTAAACTTAGATACTAGACTACCTGAATTTTTAATTCAATGATGGAAGGCTACTGGATACAGTCAAGTACTTGGCTTGTCGATGCATGAGTCAAGATTGGATTGACCCCTCCAAGTATTGGAGCAAGTGTATTATTATATTTCAATTTAGCAAATCCTCAATCGAGGTAGTCCATATGATGGAGCTGAATTTTGAAATACAATATGGATGAATTTTTAGGATTGGTAGTTAACCCTAGATCATCCTATGAGCATCGTGGTCAAGGGAATGAATTATAAGGTAACCATTTGCCACAGGTTTGTTGATGTTGCATTGCGATTTTTGATCTATCCAGACATCGAATATCATTGCTAGATGGTCATATCGATTGGTACAGAAAATTAGTTCCGATGCTATTGGCTTAGGATTCGAACCTATGGGGTCACACATAATAGGAGTTCCTACCTTATCTGATGATTGATTAAAAGATTCCACTGGATTGGGACTCAATTATTATTGAAGGATTAATTAGTAATTAAATTATTGATTAGCTCAATTTGATTGAGCGATGAGGAATTAATTAAGTCTAATTGAATTTGATTCAATTAAATTTGACCTAATCAGATCATGTGATGATCTAATCGCTTATAGGAGATTTGATCTTGATTTGATCAAGATCTGAACCTGATTAATTTTTAATTTGATTAGGAATTAATTGAGTTGGGTTAAGCCTAATTGGGTTTGACCTAGTCTAATTGGTCAAGATAAATTGATTTGGATGAAATCAATTTGGACCAATTCAAAGTAAGTTTGAATTTATACATCCTTCTCCCTGCGCATTAACCTTTGATCCATTCCTTTTCTCCACGCACATTGGGAATGTGTGTGGGATTTTTCTATGCCAGAAGAGTGTTTGCGCCTTCCATCTTTCTGCCTTTGACCTGGTCCAAGAAGTTGGATTAGGATGTATCACTTGAATTTTGAATTTAAGTGTGTTGGAGGTTAAAGTTAGTTCAAGCTCCCAAACTCCATGCCATTCTCCTTTTGTCACTAATATTTTTCTAATTTCATTGGTGGGTGCATGCAGAAGGACTATCCTTCTGCGTGTGAAAGAGGTGATAGAGATGTTTGAAATGGATAGACTCCCATTTAAATTCAAATGGTTGAGTTTGGTTGAAACAAGTTCAACCACTCCTAGCCTATCTATTCCATGAGTTTTATCCATCTTTCTGACGCAAATAAAAAGGGAATTTTTTTTGTGCATGTGTAGAAGAGAGAAATTAGAGTAGTGCATGGGGTGCATGAGGTATCAGAGGGATTTCTGTAAGACAGAAATCAGAAAGGGGTGCATCTCTTTTGGCATGAGTTTTCTCCAAAGAGAGAATGACCAATGTTCTAAAGGGTGAGTGCTGAATCCTAGAATGGGGACTTGAGATTTGGGTGGAGAGTTTAAGTGCCAGATCTCCACTGGCTTTCACCACCATCTCGTCTTCCTCTATTGCGTCTTCTAATTTCTAGAGCGTCCGGAAGATCAGACACAGTTCATCAATTGGATCGATAAAGATTGACTATCGAAGGCCCTGGAGAGGAGCTAGCATTTCGGAGGAGCTGATCAGGATCAGAGACTTCATGTGGATTCATCGTAGAGGTCGGACACATGTGCAGCTATAGCGTGATGGAAGAGCGTCTTCCAGTGGATTTGAATTATGGAGTTTATCTATCCACACACGGGTACTATGTTCTGAACATAGATCGATCAGCAAATGTGATTTGCTGATCGAATGCATTTTATTTTTCTGATTTATATAAACATGTCAAAGATCTTAAGTAGAATTTTATGATTAGATCATAGCATGCATAAAATTAATATAGATTAATTTTGCTTTCGCTACTATATATTTTAAAAAAATTTTGAAAAGCATGCTCAGAACCCTGCTAGTTTTCCTTCAGCTCTTACTTTTTACATAATTTCTTATAATCAGAAAAACTAGCGGGGATAAGTGGATCAAGCTGAGGCTTACAAAAGGTCAAATCTAAGTCTAGGCATCCTAAAATAATGAGAAGCTGCTTATGCCAATCAGGATAATTCAATCTATTCAGTGTGAAAATGTTAGATAGATACAACGAGAGTAAAACATGGGTCATAACTATAAATAACAGAACATGCTCATAATTATTATTATGATGCAGATTTCATAATATAATTCTATAAGCAATACTTATTATACAACTATAAAATACCTTTGGACAAGAATCATAGCATATAATAAGTATCGCAACTAATTTAATTATAAATTTAAATATAATAAATAATACCAAAATATTCATCCCATAAATCATAACTAACAATAATATGAAATATATAAGCAAGAGCAATAATTATGGTATGAATATATCATTTATGTTTAAATTATGATCCACCATATTAGTTACACTTTCAGTGGTTAACTAACACGATTATAAAAATCTAAGGTTATTCACATCTTTAGATGTAGAACTTCTCATCTTTATACAATTTAAATTAGTCAATCTTTTACTGTTAATTTTATATCAAATTATAGTCATCTTTGGATTAACTGTAACTGATATATTTTTATATAATTCTAAAACTATAATGAGAAAGAAAATCATTAGCCTTTAATGACTTAGCTATCTAAGATCCATAGAGTGTTCCAGATTCCTTTGAGGCTATACGAAAACACACTCGAACATTATAATAGTGAGTAAAATTATAAAATAAATAATATATAAAATATTTAAATATTTCATCATGAATGGGAATAGAACCAAAATGTTCCTCAAGTCATTACGAGTCCAACGATTTAAAAATCGATCAAATCGGATGAAAATAAGCAAATTTCAATAATAAAAGACTTAATTACCATAAATAATAGAAGAATAGGGACTTTTCTATAAAATAGCAGTTTTAAAACTATCACAAAGCTGATAGGGACTTTAATATAATTTATTAATTTATTAGAGACTAAATTGCAAAAACTCTAAAACTAAATTTGGCCTTTTAAGAATTTAAACTTTATCGGGAGCTTAAATGCAAAAATCTCTTATTTTATCTAACAAGCCCATACTGGATTATGGGTTTCGGGTTTGGACCCAAAACCCGAACTCATTAATCCCTTCTTCCATCTTCCCCGATTGTGAGAAGGGTTTCTCGCATCGCATGGGTGGCCGACCAGCCGCCCCAATCTAGGTCGGCCACCCCCAATCCTTCTTGGCTACTGGAGGCCAGGTTCCCCGCTTGATCCCCCCCCCCCTCCCCCCCCACCGCCCTCGCAGCTACACCAAAACACCATGGGTCATTGACTGTCGGCTTTGCTTCATCGGTCCCCATCACCATCCATCAGCTTTCATCGGCCTGTTATGCCGGTCTGCTGTCGGCTCCCACGGCAACACAAAAGAAGGGCCGCGAGCGGCCAAGACCGTCACCGTCGCCACCCCTTGAGCCCCGATCCACGACGCCGCCTCCCTACGCCGTGGCAAAAGCTTCAGTTCTCACGGCCACATAAGCGGCAGGGATAGCTGCTGCTACCACCACGACGCAGTAGTGGCTGCAGCTCTAGCCTACCATCGGCATGGCAACAACTGTGGCTGCTGCCCCGCACCATCCAGCTGTTGCCCCATTCGCCAGATGCACGAGTCGGCCGCCAACCTTCCTTTTCTTTCTTTAATTTTTTATTTAATTTTCTAAAAATTAATAAATCTTAATTTAATTTTCTAAACTTTAATTAATTCTAAAAATTATAAAACTTTATTTTTAAATTTTTTTAAAATAAATTAAAATTTATAAAATTTTTTTTTAAATAAATATGAAATATGAAAGCGGAGCCCAGATCCTAAATATAAGATAGTTTTATACTTTTATACATGCATCATGCTTTAATATTCATAAAAAATTAAAATAAATTATATTTTGCACTGCCATCTTATCAATACGATACGATGATCATGCAGCATAAATGGTCGATCTTTTCTCCCCTCATCTTCGTTAATATGAATAATTGATGAAAATTATTATATTTTTTTAAAAATTAAAAAAAAATTATGCCACTTTAATTTATGTCTTTACTTATTCTATCAAAAAATTTATTCTTAATTAAAATTAAAATTTTAATCTAAGTCCTATCGAACTCTTTAATTAATTAAATTTAAAACTTGATCTATTAAATTAAATATAATTAAATAATAATTAAATTTTATTAGAAGCTAAATTTAATATAAAATTTTCTTTATTATTCGTGAACCTAAGACTCAATCAAAAATTTAGCTTGATAAATATTTATAAATCAAATACAACGGGATAAACCCGATGGCCAAAAATTTTTACTTAAAAAAAAGGACACTCAGGACCTTCGTTTCTCTCTCTTCGCTTTGGAACTCTCTGGAAGAAACGCTCCAATCCCCTGCGCTTCTGGCCCTTTAAAGTCCTTCTCTTCTCTCCCCTCTCATTCTTGCCCAATCCATTCCAACCGCCCTGGAACGCATCTCGATTGATTGCTCTATTTCGCTTCGATTATTTTCTAATTCATAGAGGTTTGGAGGTGTTGATATGGAGGAGGAGTTCGATCTGCCGGCGGGTGAGGAGATGATGAACGAGGATGCCATGGATTTCGCCGACGAGAGCCCCATCATCAAGGTCGGGGAGGAGAAGGAGATCGGCAAGCAAGGCCTTAAGAAGAAACTCGTCAAGGAGGGCGAGGGCTGGGACACCCCCGAGGTCGGCGACGAGGTCGAAGGTATAGTCAAAAAGCTATCTTGGATCCAAGTATCATTTCCTTTTTCTTACTTTTTTTTTTTTTTTTTGCTTTTGGATGGGTTTTCGGATGTGGATGTTGTTTATTTAGGATATGTTCGGAGTTTTTTTGGAGGAAAAAAATCTGATCTTTGAGGTGCTGGGTTGCAGTGCACTACACTGGAACGCTACTTGATGGGACAAAGTTTGATTCGAGCCGAGATCGGGGAACGCCATTCAAGTTTAAGCTTGGACAAGGTGAACTTGCTTTCTGTTCTCCGTTGGTTTCATTTCTGTTTGATCAATCTCCGGAGTTTTAGGACTGATAGGAGGACGTGTGAATTTTTTTTATGGAAAAGGTTTGAATTTGAACTTATGTTATTTTTTCTTGAACTGAAGACTGAAGTGTGCATCCAGTTCCTTCGATATGGATTGGATGATGCTTCTGAAGTAGAGAAGTAAATGCAAGATTCAGATGTACCTATAAAGTAATCTTTTTAGAAGCTTAGTTAAGAAAGAGGGAAGCTACAGTTGGGTGGCAGATGTCTTTTGATCCGGTAGCTATTTGAAACAGGCTTAAACTTATGGCAAGAAAAATAGATGGTAATTATTTTCTCATTAACAAATTTCATGTTTACTCTTGGAATTAAGTATAATCCTTCATGGTTTTGACGAATTGTTAAGAAAGAGAATTAGACGTGCTGGGTGTTTTTTTTTTTAATGGCTGTTCTTTGACGTACTTGTCAATATTCATTCATTAAAAAATGCTGATACATGTACAGAATCTGGTCTATTCAAATTACTCATTGTGTTTTGCGGGTGAAATTTCCATTTTAGCCTCCTGAAAAACAGGATCTCATGTTGACTTTTGACTTTTTAGGTATATGACTTGGTTAGCATGCCATTTTCCTTGATATAATTTGTAATCGTGTGAACTTCCGTGAGCAAATCTATCTATTATCTATTTTATATATATATATATATATATATATATATATAAAATAATAGGAGTATTGTGGTGTTGCCATCTCAACATCTCAGATGATTTTAGTTATATCACATGGAATCAAAATATTATTTTTAAATAATAATAAAATAATATTTTAAAATTTTAAAAAAATAATATTTTAAAAATAAAAGTAGAGGAGGGATAAGAGATGAAAAATATTTTTAAAAAAATATTATTTTTTAAAAAATGCTGTGTGAAGGAGTATTTTTTTAGTTGTGCCACGTGGATTATTATTTTATTATCTATAATAATTTAAAATATTATTTTTTAATAATAATAAAGTAGTATTTTAAAAATTAAAAAAATAGTTAAAAAATAAAAATTGGAAAGGAATAAGAGATGAAAAATATTTAAAAAAATTATTATTTTTTAAAAATAAAATATAATAATAATAATATTTTTAAAAATATTAATTTATTATTATTTTAAAAGATAACATATCATTTTTTTTAATTTTAAAAATAATAACATACTAATTTATCTATTATATATATATATATATATAACAATACTCTACGTAGAAGTATTGTGGTGCTGCCATCTCAGCATCTCAGATGATTTCAATTGTATCACGTAGATTATTATTTTATTATCTATAATAATTAAATATTATTTTTAAATAATAATAAAGTATTATTATAAAAAATTAAAAAAATAATATTTTAAAAATAAAAATAGGAAAGGGATAAGAGATGAAAAATATTTTAAAAAATTATTATTTTTAAAAAATAAAATATTATAAAAATAGTAATAATATTTTTTAAAAATACTAATTTATTATTATTTTAAAAGATAGCATATCATTTTTTTAATTTTAAAAATAATAACATACTAATTTATTTTTTTAAAATAATATTTTTATTATTTTTTAAAAACTAATCTGTTTCGAGATCTAAATCGATCCATTGGATTAGATTAGATCATATCTAATAAATTATCTGCAAATAAAGCACGGTGCTCTGTCGATTTGAAAGCCAAATCTCTGTATTTAATAGCCTCCAAAAATTTGGAGAAGGTATGAGAAGAAGTGAGAGGGCGGGGGTGTGATTGGGATTGGTGTTTGCCGAGAGAGAAGGGGAGCTATGATGGGGCGGCACCGACGGGCGCGGAGAAGGTATGAGAATAGGAAGGAAGAAGAAAATAATAATAATAAAATATTATTTTGTAAAAAAAAAAGAGAAAAAGGAAGAAAAAAAAGAAGAGAGAGAGTTTCTCTCTCTTCCTTCAGTGGTGGTGCCGGGGGTGGTGGTACCGATGGGGGTGCTGGGGAGTGCGATCGGGATTGGCATTTGTCGAAAGAGAAAGGGAGCAGTGGTAGGGCGGAGAAGGTATGAGAAGAAGAGAGGGGGCGGGGTTGCGATCGGGATTGGCGTTTGCCGAGAGAGAAGGGGAGCTGTGGTGAAGCAATAAGGGGGTGCAGCGGTACCGGCGAGCACGTAAAAGGTATGAGAACATGAAGGAAAAAACATAAAATACAATATTATTTTGTAAAATAATAAAAAATATATCATATATATAATAATAAATAAATAAAATAAAATATTAAAAAAATTAAAAATATTTATTATGAATATTTATTATTAAAATATTTTAATAATTATAGACCGTAATTATCTACCCCGCCTGTTGCGCGGGTCTTTAACTAGTTTAGTTTTTAATAACAAATGGTTAGCATAGAATACACTGTGTTCTGTATCTTATTTCCCTAAAGTTAGAACCAGGGAACTGGTGCCTGGTATGGTAACACAGTTTGCAACATGTTTATAGTGTGAAGATTAGAGGTATTTAAATAAAGTACTATATTATGTTATTAATATTCTAAACGGCTCTTGATGTGAGCATCATGTGTGCTTCTTCTGTCTGGGTCCACCAGTAAAGAAATGTTATGTAAGATGGAAACTCCTCTTTTTTTTAAAAAAATAAAAAATAAAAAGTAGTTCAGTTTGGTTTGGTGTTTTTTAAAACATGCTTAATTTAGATCCATTTTCTGTAAGTGTAAGTAAACAACAAAGCCCGCAATTGTCTTGACTTGAAAGATGTTTATGTGAGGGGAAATTTGTAAGTGATCAGGTGCTAGAGCAAGAGGAGGGTTCTGCAAGATTTGATTTGGAGCATTCAGTTACCTACCAAGTCATGTCTGGTTGGCATGCAGTGATCAATCATGGACGCTTACTCATAAGGCTCCCACCAATTGTTTCACATTTCTTATCTTTATAATTACTCCTGCTTGAAACAAATGTACCTGCTGGTGTTCCACTTTTGCTTTGAGGGATATAAACGGGGATATAAACATTAGAAAGTGCAGGTTCTGAAAATTATTAATTTTTTTTCTAAGTATACTGGAGCCAGCCAGCTGCAGTACTTATCACATAGTAGGTCTTTCATTCCAACTTGTTAGGATCAATATTGTTGTGCCTTTGCACCCTTCTGTTCATTTCTTTGAAGTAATTTTTGTTGAAATGCTAGCTCTATTCTGGAAAATGCAGAGAGGAACAAAACAAAAATTTCTCTGATGCTTTCTTTTTAACTATTCCAGGCCATGTGATAAAGGGATGGGATCAAGGTATCAAGACAATGAAGAAGGGTGAGAATGCCATCTTCACCATCCCTCCTGAGTTAGCTTATGGTGAATCTGGCTCTCCTCCTACCATTCCACCCAATGCCACACTCCAGTTTGATGTTGAACTGCTCTCCTGGTCAAGCGTTAAGGATGTATGTAAAGATGGAGGCATTATCAAGAAGATTTTGAAAGAAGGAGAAAAATGGGAGAATCCTAAAGATCTTGATGAAGTAGTTGGTACATTCTATTTCCCTAAATTGCTTGTCATTTCCATTACATCTGCCTTTTGCCCTGAAATTAACAATTCCCTACTATAAATGTAGTGAAATATGAGGCTCGGCTCGAGGATGGAACCGTAGTATCGAAAGCTGAAGGAGTAGAGTTTACGGTCAAAGATGGTAGGTATTGTTCATTGTTGTCCATATAAAGTTTGTTAGTATCCTGTAATTATAGTAAGCTAACAGGAATGCATTTTGGGAGCCAGGATTTTTCTGTCCTGCATTGGCTAAAGCTGTGAAAACCATGAAGAAGGCTGAAAAGGTGCTGCTTACTGTGAAGCCACAATGTAAGTCTGTAACACTGTTAATTTGGAATTCCCTTCTGTTCGTACCCATTCTGATTTTTGGCACCTTCATTATGAAATCCTTCTTGTGGACAGACGCATTTGGTGAGAAGGGTAGACCGGCTTCTGGTGATGAGGGTGCTGTGCCACCAAATGCTACCCTTAGTGTGGAGCTTGAATTAGTCTCTTGGAAGACCGTTACAGAGATAGGGGATGATAAGAAGATCCTTAAGAAAATTCTTAGGGAAGGAGAGGGATATGAACGTCCGAATGATGGTGCAGTTGTGACAGGTGATAATTTACTACAGTGATTTCTTCTTTTTTAATATGTTGTCATAGATGAACTCTCAAATGTTGATTAATTGTGATGTTGACAGTGAAATTGATTGGGAAGCTTCAAGATGGTACAACATTCGTGAAGAAAGGTTATGATGATGAAGTGCCATTTGAGTTCAAGACCGATCAAGGTAAAACTTATTTAATTTTTCTGTACATTTGTCTTCTATTTATCTTGTTAGCATGGTAATAACAAAGATATTACATTCGTTTATGTACAGAACAAGTTATTGATGGGCTTGACCAAGCTGTGATTACCATGAAAAAGGGGGAGGTTACTCTCATCACGATTCCACCTGAGTATGCATTCTCTTCCACTGAATCAAAGCAAGATCTTGCAGTGGTTCCACCAAACTCTACAGTAACTTACGAGGTTGAGCTTGTATCCTTTGTGAAGGTATGCCTAATATAGTTTCCCACTGGCTTGATTGTTATGGCATGTGCTTATCGTGTCCTCAGAATAATGTGACTTCTTGTTTTCAGGAGAAAGAGTCTTGGGACATGAACAATGCAGAGAAGATTGAAGCAGCTGGTAAGAAGAAAGAAGAAGGAAATGCACTTTTCAAAGCGGGTAAATACGCAAGAGCATCAAAGAGATATGAGAAGGTACTCGTTATATTCACTATTTTGTTGAAGTATGTGCTTCTTTGTAGCCTGCTTGTCAAAGATTAATAATTTGGTTGTCCTTTATATTTGTCATATAGGGGGTGAAGTTCATCGAGTATGATAGCTCTTTTAGTGATGAGGAAAAAAAGCAATCGAAAGTGCTGAAGATTACATGTAACCTCAACAATGCAGCCTGCAAGCTTAAGCTCAAAGACTACAAGCAAGCAGAGAAGCTTTGTACAAAGGTATTACAACCTCCCACTAAGCATTTCTGTGGAACCTATTCTGTTTTTTGTCTGTCTTCTGAATTTGTCAACATTGTGAAAATATAGGTATTGGAACTTGACAGCAGCAATGTAAAAGCCTTGTACCGAAGGGCCCAAGCTTATATTCAGCTTGCTGATTTGGATTTGGCAGAGCTGGACATTAAGAAGGCTCTGGAAATTGATCCAGACAATAGGTATGCATACCGGTGAAAATCTGCTTCATCCTCGGGTTATTATTATAAATGATCATAGTTATGGTATTCTAGTTTTGTATCCTTAGGGATGTGAAGTTGGAATACAAGACTCTGAAGGAGAAGGTGAGGGAGTACAACAAGAAAGAAGCCAAATTCTATGGGAACATGTTTGCCAAGATGAGCAAATTAGAACATATGGAAGCCAATGTACGGCAATAAAACTCGGAAAATCTTCTATGCTTGATTCCTATTTCTGATAGTTCATTAATTCTGCATATAGTTGCATTTCTGAGTTTTCTTACTTTTGTTTGATCGCAGAAGTCCACTCCAAAGCCGGAGGCAGAGCCCATGAGCATTGACAGTGCGGCTTGAGTTTATAAAGAAGCTGAGTCAGTATCTGTGGGTGGCTTCTTCTTCCTTTTTTTTTTTTTTTTTTTTTTTTTTTTAAATTTTTTGGCAAGCTGCATCTTTTGGAGTTGGAGTCATGTTCTTAATTAAGAAGACCCAGAAATTGCTATGGAGTTATCTTTGGCGTCCCAAGTAGTTATCTAACAAATGCGTACAAAATAATGCCATTCTGTTTTTTCATGATTGAGAGGGCAAAATGATCTTGCTGGTTCTTAAATTGATTCACTTCTGATTTCATCAATCTGTGCTTGTTCTCATGCTCAATGTTTCACTTGTGGTGCTCTCTGTTCCTGGTTTGGCAACTCAGGAGGTTTTTGATCCCTCTTGGTAAACTGGTGGCAATATGTCAGAAACTTAACAATTGTTGCTCATGTTTGGGTCTGCAGCAGATAGAACTGCCATCCAAACGCAGCACCGGATTCAGATTTTAGTCCAGGGCACTTGGACATGATTGAATTTAAGATCATGTGGGACGAGAATAATAGTCTTGTGGGAGGCTCCTCTATCCAGGCTCTTGGGTTATCCAAGACATCAACATAAGATGGGGTTAGTGATGAACCTTTTATGCTGTCGGGGTCATATCTTGTAGGAGGCTCATAATTTATGTTGGGGTTTATTTGGTTGGAGGGGTAATTTGAGGGATAATTTGATATGAAAAAATAATTTTTATGTTAGATTATTATGTTTGATATGAAAGTAAAAGTGATAGATGGTAAAAGAAATGATGAATTTTATATTTATTTTTTAAAAAAAAAGATAAAATAAATATTATAAAAAATTAGTATTTGATAAATTTTTAAATGATGATAATTTATATTTATAATAATATTTTTAATAAAATTATATATATGATTATTGAATTTATTTTGATATTATTTTAAAATTATTTAATAAAAATATTTTAATATAAAAATTAAAATAAAAATAATATTATGTAAAGAGTGACGTGACTATAGTTATTATATAAAAATTATTTTAAAATAATAATATTATTATAATATTAAAAACTATTTTATATAAAAAAATATATTTATAAATTTAATTATATTTCTATGTAGATTTAATTTCAATCAAAAATAATAATTTTTTTTTCTGGTATTAATTTTTGGATTAATTTTTTTATCAATTAAATATAGTAAAAATTATTTTTTAAAATAAATAATTTTTAAAAATTATACGATTATTTTGTAATTTAACGTGTTCCAATCAAACGTATCTCAAGTGTTTTTGAATTTTTATGCTTTAGTCATGGGCACAAGAAGAACTAGTTTGGGACTTGTTGCTCCGAAAAAGAGATTTTTTTACAGTGCTATCAGCTCGGAGGGAGGGTCTGGTCCATGCAATTGACGTTCTCAGGGTCGGCAATGTGCGGTTAGGGTTGGCTCCAATTTATGGGCGCTAAGGACTATAAATGCAGATAGAGGTCTTTCGCGGCCTAGAGATTCTATAAAAACCAGCCGGAACGGATGTTTGTAGTCTTATCCACCGTAAACATGTGGCATGCAAATGCCCATCAGAAGCACCGTTCAGGGATCCACTCCAGCCAATAGCATTTAACATGGGACTTGGTTGAAGCTGCAACTGCTCTAGAAGCTCGTGCATGGTTCATTCTTCCGAATCTTATGTGCGGCAGAGGTTAGTATATTAACTCAGAATTCTCTCGACCATCCTATCATGTTTATGCGAAAAACAAGTAATTCTTATGTTGCTTGTGAAATTTTTGAAATTATTTCAAGATTTGCCCATGCTTGGACTAAACTTTTTGAATAGATATCCATCTGCTAGTTGAAATATAGCGACTCGATTGGCGAATCTCCTATATAAAGTAGATGAAGAACTTCTGTCATCATATGTCAAATTATTTTGCTAAACTAAGATTACTGCTAGATAGGTCTTATGCCAAAATCTCACAATTCTATCTACATATCCTGTCTACCGAGTTCAGCATCCATCTAGTTTAGGGGGTCCACTCTCCCATATTAGCTTCCCTCTTTCACCCAAGCACATATCAAAAAGACCTTGGTCGCAATTTAGCCGATTCAATACCAGCAAAAGTAGTTGAAAATGTAACCTTAAATGGAACCCGATCAATCTAGAAGCACCGCATGGGAAAGATGAAGAACGATGCCATAGTGTTATATTGATCGCTTGGACGATGCCACGGTGTAATAGCGTATAGGGGAAGAATTTTGCACGGGTTTGTCTGTCACTTACTTACAAAGCCATCATCGAGCACTGTTAAGAGCCGTCGGATTTGAAATTTGACACGTGGGAGGAATCAATGGACTGCGGATGCAAACAAAGGATCAAAGAAGATCCGCGCCCCCCTGTATTTATATTTTGACCGTTGGACTCGTATCACGTTATACCCGACCTCGAATCTCTGTTTCTTTGTCTCGCCTGTGCTCATCGTGGTCGGAACCAAGAAACATCACCGGAGACGACAACGGTGCCGCCAAGAAACCGTTTGAGTCGGCTCCCCTACATGCCTGACGCCTTATCTCTGTTTCTTTGTCTCGGTGCTTTCCTCCGTGCTGCGCTCATCGCCGTCGAGACCAAGAAACATAGGCGGAGAGCTGCCAAGAAACCGTTTGACTCGTCTCCCCACACGCCTGACGCCGTATATCTGTTTCTTCTCACGTTCTTCTCCATCCTCTGCTCTTCATCGTCGTTGTCAAAGAAAAAAAAAAAAAAAACAAGGATCTGAGACCGATTACAGAATCTTGATCCTCTGATCGTCGCCGTCGAAGCCAAGAAACCAAAAACAAAGAAACATCATGGGAGACGACAACGGTAACATTGCCGGATGCGACGATGGCACTGCTACCCGGCTGGCGGTTCAAACCGTCCGATGACGAGCTCCTGGACTCCTTCCTTAGGAAGAAGATCCTCGGTCTTCCACTTTCCTATCACTTGATCGTAGAGGCCGACGTTTATGGTGATGACCCCAAAAACCTCACTGGTAGGCGAGTTATTGGTCGAAATCTATTGCTCTCTTTTCGTTTGCTCTGTGTTCTTTCGAAGTTTCTTTATTTAAGGTTTCTCACTTTTTTTTTTTTGGGTGGTCGCAGCGCGGTATAACATGGCCAATAGGGACAGTGAGTGGTACTTTTTCACCTTCACGGTGCGAAAGCATCCGGGTGCCAGCGACGGCAGCCGGGCGTCTCGCCGTGCAGGTGCGGGACGGTGGAAGGCCACCCAACGCATCAAGACGGTGCTCGATTCCGACCACAACGTCTTGGGATCCAAGCAGTGCTTCTGCTACATGGAAAGGTGCCCTTCCGGTGGAGAGAAAAAGTCTATGTGGCTTATGGAGGAATACTGCATCCATGACCTTCGAAGAAAAGCCGGTTCATCTGCAGTAGGTGGCTCGAATAAGGTATACAAATCACCCTGAATAACTCCCATAGTTCCCGTAGCTACTGATTTTTTTTATTTTGGACATGGATACCTTTTAACCACATCTCCTCTGTTCTATTCCTTGATTGCAGCTGGATGAGTGGGTCATATGCAAGATCTACCTGACACCAAAAGCTCGTAAAGCTCACATGACGGGGGAGGATCTACATGAAACTCAACCAGTAGAAAGGGCTGCACTGGAGCCTAAAGCAAAAAGAAGAAGGATGGAAGAGCCACAAACGATGAGCTCACTTTACATGCACCCCAACCAGGACATTGCCGGTCACTGCCAGACTCTTCAACTACCCGACGATGCTCTGCCACAGCTCATCAATGTATCCGGTGCATCTATTGATGGCTGCTCCCCAACACAACATTTCTAGTGAGGAGCCGTCTACTCCTAGTCAGGGCATTGCCGATTCTTTCCAAATTCATCAACCGGCCGATGGCACCTTCCCACATTCTGATCCAGCAATGCCGATGCCCATGGCGATGATGAATTCACTTTGCATGCACCCTAGCCAGGACATTGCCGCTCACTGCCAGATTCTTCAGCTAGTTCAGACGATGCTCTACCACAACTAGTCGATGTGTTGGATGCACCTATTGATGGTTGTTCCCCTACACAACATGCTAGTGAGGAGCTATCGATTCCTAGTCGGGACATTGTTGATTCCTTCCAGATTCATCAGCTGGCCGGCAACACCTTACCGCATTCTGATCCAGTAATGCCAGTGCTCTTGGAGACGATGAGTTCACGTTGCATGCACCCCAGTCAGGACATTGCCGATCACTGTCAGATTCTTCAGCTACCCGACGATGCTTTACCACAGCTCATTGATGTATCCGATGCATCACCCACTGATGGCTGTTCTCCTGCACAACATGCTAGTGAGGAGGCATCTATTCCCACTCAGGACATTGCTGATTCCTTCCAGATTCATCAACCGGCGGTTGACGGCACCTTATCGCATTATGATCCAACAGCAGCAATGGTTGTGGAGATGATGGAAGGTCTAGAGCATATGCGTCTCGAGCAAGCTGACCTTGACCAAATCTTGAAGTATATTGATGCAGAGGATTCCAACATTGCCTGCTCTCCAAAAATTATGCAAACTCATGGTGAGGAGAATGAGGAGATAGCTGCATTACTTGGGTCATTCCATGATGACCCCTCTATGCCATCGATTGATGACATACTCTGATCATTGGTTGATGCAGCTTTTATGCACCGCTTGTTTATTTAGTTTATAATTCTTAATCATCCTAGATTTGCTTCACATTACATTCCTTGATAATTCAATACCCTATGAAAGTGAAGCACCTCCTAATATTATGAACTAAACATGCCAATTGCTTGCTATATGAAACTCATACACTTGTCCATACATACTTCATGCACAGATATATGCCACACATTTTTGACTCTCGAGAAACAAAAATTTGTTGAGAGAAATATTTAAAGTGAAATATATGTCATGTGTCTATATATGTCCTATGATCTTGCTACTTTGTTATTAATTGGCCCACACAAGAAAAAAATTGATATATTGCTTTGAATTTGTCATTTACTTTGGTTTTTTGGAAGCTCCATATGCACAATTACAGCTTAATAGCATCTTTAGAACTATCGAAAGTGTTTAATGAAGAAATTGGTTTAATAGAATGTTCACCAAGTTTTTTGACCAAAATTGCATTTGATAGCCAAGAATTATTTGTAGTTTGGCATTTAGGTAAACTATTCCAAAGTTCAAAATTATCCACCTTTAGTCCGCCATTACTTATGCGGCATGGTCTCTCATATTCTTTGTATTAGTTAGGAGATTTTTTACTAATGCAATTACAATGCATTTTTGGGTTTCATAGTCTCATGCTATTAACTTAATAAAACTTTATTTCATTAGTGATTGCAGATTTTATATACTCCCATCTAAATTGAGAATTTTGCTTTGTACCTTATGGTAGGAGTTCTTTCTCTACTACTTTTGGTAGATATTGCCATGTCTTCTTGTAATGAATGTCTATGAAACCTTTCACTTTGTCAATATTGAAATCATTGTGGTTTTGTTAGCTTCAATTAGCTCTTGAGCTTCTGTGATCACATTTTTTTTGTCTGCCCTTATATGTTGTTCAATTTGGTTTGTATTTTACATATTATTCTCTTTGAGGGCTACAATAAATTTTTCGAAAGAGATGCAGATGCTTTAGTATATAGGAAAGAACATGTACACGTGTTTGTTATAGTCTCTCTAAGATCAGCCATATATTCTGCATATTTCATCTATTACTCGTCTTAAATGTCGTTGCAAGTCAATTTGTATCTCTTTCTTAGCCCACGGAATATAGTGGGAGAGTCATTTTCACTAATGTGGGGTGAATAGCTTTTTCTTTTTGTCAACCATACAAGTGTCTTATCGATTTCTTTTGTTATTTTTTAGTAACATTAGAAGCCACCCTTAAACTTTTTCTTGAAACTGTTACGTATCTTCAGTTATTCAAGTTGGTGTTGTAGTCCTTTATTTGCATGCAATGGCTAAAATTTTACATAGGTCTCAATATATTGCCCACGAAGGCTCCCTGCTCTGGATGATCAAGTGAGGGAGAATAGGCTTCAACTTGCCTACCAAGTTTTTTGCACAAACCTTATAAAAGGTGGTGTGCAGAGATTGATGGGTCTAATGTAACTCGGCTTTGAAGGGTCCTGCTTCTTTGGCACCAGGGCAATGAAGGTCCTCTTCCATGCAATTGGCATTGATGTGGTGGCGAAGAACTGCTAAATCGTCTCCATCATCTCATCTTGGACAATGGCCTAATACTGCCTAAAGAAAAGAAGAGGAAAACCCTTTAGCCTGGGCACTTTATCCTCCGCCATCATCCAAAGTGCCCTCTCGACCTCATCCTTGGACACCATCCCAATCAAAAAAGCATTCTCTATAGCCGATACCCTGCTAGCTGGGGGGTGGGGCCAAGGATGATCCACCACCTGCGCTAGCCAATGACCATCTCGACTTGAAGAAACCAAGAATCTCCTGTCAAACACCATCCTCACTATTAATTAACCGTCCCTTGACAGCCTTAGGGATCGGATTCAGTTCCGTGCCTCTTGATAGTCATCATATAGTGGAAGAAGCTGGTATTTTGATCATCATCTATGATCCACTACACCCTCAATCTCTACTGCCAGAACACCTCCTGATGCCATAACAAGAAATAGTGTAAGAAGAGTTTGTGTTACGCCCCCAATCCGAGATCGCGAGCTAGGAGTTATGGCAATCGCCGCATATTTATGAAGAACTCTCCCCACAAACATGCAAGGCATCTCATCATGATATCATAAAGCAACAACGAAACAAAATTTAAATAATTAATATTCAACTTTATTTTAAATAACTAAATCAAATATCTTACGAAATAAAATTCTATAGTTTTGTATCAAAGTTTATTAAATCATAATCTAAAATAAAATATCAAAGTCTGCCTCTAATTTTCTTTCCTATATCGAATCCCCGAGTCAAGCTTGTCCTCTGAACTCTATAAAAAATAATAAAATATAGGATGATGAGTTAGATAGCCCAGTAAGTAATGAATATCTTGATTAGATAGTTCATGTGATAATATAAGTTATAAATATCAAATACAGTTTATCATTAATTAGTGTATGAATATAATCATATTTATATTCAAAATATGAATTCGATAATATCAGTATCTTTCAAAATATTTATATGCATATTCATATATCTGATTTTGAAATTAATCATATTTAAAAATTTGATTCAAAATAAATTTCACTTAATTCATTAGCCTTTAACTATGATCATACTTATACTCTATGGTCGAGCTGGAATACCATACTTATATCATGTGGCTGGACCATAATACCATACTTATATTCTATGATCGGATCGAAATATCATAATTATATCTGACGGTCGGATTAGAATGCCCACTTATACCATATGGCCGGACTAGAATACCGTACTTATACCCTATGGCCAAGCCAGAAACAAAAGCATGAGCTCAAAGTCTAATGTATAACCTCTAATTGCCAGGATTTAGAACATAGTCAAACTGGTACTCCAGATCTGATTCATATCAAAATTCTTTTTATAGAATAACATATATTTCATAATAAAATCAAAATATGCATATATAATTTCAGATTCAGTAAATAATTATAGTAGTAGTCCAAGAAATATTACTTCAAAATGTATATCAATTTTCATTTAAAATATATTTTTATAAGATTCATAAATCACATATAAATCAATTAATAATTTATTCAATATTCAAAACAATACTATATAAATGAAAAATTTAGAAAAGGTAGATCATTACTTATCTTACATGTTCTATATCGAATCCACATAATTTCCGAAGTTTCTCTTTCAAAACCTAATGTCCAAAATTTGTACTCTTATCAAAATTTAATTTAATTATTTTCAAAATAAAAATCATAAATCCTCGTAGGGTTGGCTATGGGGTAGCATCCAACATCAGTCGATTTTATTTAGGATATCAAATAAATCAACTATAAATCAAGGATCAAGATAGGACGCTAGGATGCCATCGATGATAAATTCTCATGATGTTCGATCTGATCAAGGTAGGTGCTGGTATGCTGTTTGGCAACTAAAAATCAAGATCTTTTTATTAGGATCAGATCAAAATTATTGAACATAAATTCTTTACTAGATCAATCTTAGAGATGAAAATCCATGAAGAGAGAATAATTTTAAAGAGAGAAATTACAGAAAAAAGTAGAAAGAGAAAGTTACACTTTCTAGAGAGAGAAAGTAGAGATTTAAACTTAGATAGAGAAACTCTCTCTTGTTTCTTTTCTTTTTTCTTTTTTCTTTTTCTTTTTTCCTTCTTTCTTCCTATGGGCTCTTTGACAACATGGAGGATCCTTTGGATCTCCATTTGATCCCCTGGATTGGAGGCCATGGCTAGCGTTAATTGGGGTAGCGACGCCACAGCTCAAGACTTCTATGCCGACGGTTAGCAGTGACCACAAGTGCCAGAAAAACCACAAAAAAAAGGGAGGTAGAATTAAGAAAAAAATAGGGATTTTCAAAACTAAATTTCTCTAGCGAAATTGGCAAGCCGACGGTGATGTCTAGCACGATAGAAAGAAAGAAAAAAGAGGGAAGAAGGAAGGCCAAGCTTACCTTAGGCTCTAGTAAGCTCTCTACCTCGGACATTCGACGGACATGGTGAATACCATGATGGAAACAGAAGAAACAGGAGCTTCTCCGATGAGGGTCCAACGTTGGTGACGTGGAGTTTCATAAGGGACACCGTCCTTTAAATAGAGGGGAAGGGGGAAGGAATTTGACTCATCTTCAATGATGGATTTCGACTGGATGGAAGAGAAGACTCCTACAGAAGTCTTCTCTTATTTTTTTTCTTTTTTTAATGCTTTAAAAATTATGTAATTTCTTTTTTAATACTTTAAAACTCGTGCAATTGATAGGTTATGGTTTGGGGTATCACAGTCTGCCTCGGAGCTTAATAAGCTCATCAATAGAGAGCCCCCCTCCCTATCCTCTTGGAGTTGGAGATTAGTAATAGAGGTCTCAACCTCCTCCAATCTCCTAAAAACATTCCCAACCTTTATCTAATTCCAGCTCTAAAGCCTACATCTGGTCAACTTTAATCTACGAGTCATCTGGTACATTGCATGACCATGCACCGGGAGCATCTAGACCAAAGACGGAAGTTCCTACATGCTCCAACAAATAAATTAGCAAAAAATGAAAAAAAAAGAAGAAGAAAAAAGATAGATGATACAAATGCAAATAATAAGCAGAGTTAAGTGATAATCCATGAAAATGTGATGGTTACCATTGTGTTGCATGCCATGGTATCCATATCCCCCAGTCCCATATATTAATGATGAGCACTTGTATCATATATTAGGTTTCGTCACTTTCTCGTTTTAGAGATCCCTTCTTTGCCATTGTTGTTCCGCTTTATAGACATTTCGTTTTCTCTCAATCATCACTTTGTCTATTGCTTTGCTTCTGCTTCAAGGGAAACAAAATTTTTAGTTCACCCTATGATGCGGTGCTGGGTGAAACAACGGCGAATGGCACGAGTTTTTTGGGGAAGAAGATAAAGTGTTCTTCTTATAGGCCTCCCTCAATATTCCCATATTCTTGGATTGATTACCCACCTTTTTATTATCAATATTCTCATATCTCTCTCCATTCTTTCTTATTTTAAAAATTTTTAATATCTTTTAATTAAAGTTCTAGTTATTACTCTAGATAGAGATATCTTCAATCTATACGGCACAGAAGGCAGATATTTTGAGTTTCTTAAATTTTTTTTGAAATACTCAAATGCGGCATTTGCTAAGGGAAGATTACTAGGTGACCTTTTTCCTGAAGATTTTTTGCTGAATGAATATTAAGTTTTTAAAAATTTAAAGAAGTTTTTCAATTAAAATTCTATTTATTACTCTAAATAGATATATCTTCAATTCATGCAGCACGAGTGACGAAGGTATTTGAAGATTTTTAATTTTTTCTAAATACTTACATATGAAATTTTATAAAAATATATTAATAGATAGCTTTATTTTAAGGATTTTTTGCTAAATAAATAGAAAATTTTTACTATGTACACCGGCAATGTTTGCCATGCACACTTAGCAATGTTATGCAATTCTTGTAACTTTTTTGTTTTTTTGTTTTTTATGTGAAATGGGAGGATGAAACCATCCTTTTATTCGGATATGGAAGACTGTCAATTACAGAAGAAAACTTTGGTTTTGTAAAAAGAAAGAAAAAAATTAGAAAATTTGATAGAAATTAGAAAAAGATTCTAACTAATGTTAAATACAAACAATATTGATACAAATTTGGAGTAGGCAATTCTACCATAATCTTCGATGAACTAAATATCTGAGATGATAGTAGACTTTGGATTATGACTACTAAAAACTCCTAAAGTGGTTACAAATTTAGACAATAAGAAACATAAACCCATATAGCATTATTCTGAGCTTGTGAATGTCAACTCAGTTTTATCCAATTTACTTCAGCAAGGTTCTATAGAACCTTTTTCATCTCTGCTTTTTTGTGATCATCAGTAAGAACCAACCAATCCTCCAGGTAGCAGAAAGATTTTTCGAGAACTTTACATCTTACATTTGCTTAATATCTATAAATTCTTTAATTTTTTTTTTTACAAAATCGTAAGAGCATCCCATGTTGAATTAGAAAAGGAACTTGAAAGTTTGCTTCGCCAATCCACCATAGTGTGGTGTAACTGTTTAATATGCTCTATATTGATAATTTATAAGTGATATCATTTCATTAGTCAGCTGAAAATCTGCACTTGTACATCGGAGATGACTCATATTTTTCTCTTCTAAGCAACATAATGCACAAAAAGTTATGCAATTCTCATTAAAAAGATCAACTTTTATATTATATTTTATTAATATTTAAGGATGTTCTTTATTAAGACCACATAGTTATTCTATCTTCCTACTCAAACTACCCTCTTTATACATTATTTATCCATCTCCAATTACCAACATCCATATCAAACCTTTTGCTGTTGGGCAACACTCCAAAGTAGGGTTGAAAATGGACCAATGTCAAATTTTTTGCTGTTGGCCAACACGTTGAAAATGGACCAAATATGGATTTATCTATATTTTTAGCAGTTATGAATGAGGATAAGATTATTATTTGAATATCAAGATTAGTGTCTATGATATTGATAATTCATATCTATATCTATATTTTTTACCAGATATGAACACATATTCGGATATTAAATGGACATCAAGATTAGTATCTCTTTTTATTCTAATAGGAGGGGAATACAATATTGGCCATATCCATATTTATACTAACCAAAAATAGATACAAATTGGATATTAGTTATATCCATATTTTTTTTTAATTTTAATAATAAAAATTAACATAAATGATATAGTTGTGAAGATGCATAACTAACTAGCAATGGTCCAAATTATAATTATTAGACTCATTTGGAGACCAACCTGATATTTTAAAAATAAAAATATATATAATGTAAAATTAATTAAGAATCATCCATTGTATAGAGAAGTTATAAGAAAAATTCTGCATAGATGTGAAAATATGCTGTATATTCTGAATGTTTTTAAATATTTAAACAATAACGTTTCAAAAATATCATAATGAAAAATCAAGGTACCGTATTTTTTTTATCATAGTGAAAAGGTCCGATTCTTTAAAAAAAAATAATAATAAATAACATATAGAATTTGTTGTTCTTATGATGTGAGCAAGTATTAAAGAAGTATGATAAAACGTCGGCACACAAGAAGGATGTAAGCTGCCTCAACGGCTGGCCGGTCGGCAAAGGAGTTTGCTGATGCATCAGATAGTGTTTGATTATATGTTCGTCCCAATAATAATATATACATGATGCTGTTCACGAACTTCGATCGGACCTAAACCCACAGAGACTGAATCCATATTCAGACTCAGACCAGTATGGTTTATTTCCAACCCAACCACCATGACCAAGCTGGTCTGGCAGATAATAAAAATACATGCATGTAACGAGCCATATTTTGTCAAATTAAATTAAAATAAAATCTCTGAATGTAAGAACCCAGAAGAGAAGGGCTTGATCGTTGAAAATAAAATAGCAAAACAAGCCATTCATGGTTTCTTTTAATTGAAACAGCATTCCGGGAAACCAATCCAAGGATTCGCTACCTCGTACTAACTTGGCCACTAGCAGCAAAATTGTGCTACTTCAAAAAGCATAGCAATGTTCTGAGGCGAACACTAAAAAATTCAGAGCGGAAAGAGATACCAAATAACCAACAAAGTGGAATACTTACAAGTACCAGAAATAAGACAATATCCAGATCTACAGTATCATAACCTGAAGTATTACGATTTTTATATTGCAACAACTCTAAGACAAGTGTTGCGGCCGCTGCTGCCAACGAGATGATCTTGAGCAGCCTACAAGAGAGCAGCCACTAGGCACAACAGATGATGAATTCATTGAATGGATGGGCAGCAAATAAATGGCATCCAGGCTTGCCTTCCTTTATCTCTCCTTCTCTGGTTCTTTTTGACTGGAAAACTTGCAGGAGAATTCCATTCCGTATACTCTTCTCGACCAAGAGAGGGCTCAGTAGGTTTCTCAGAAGCTAATTTGGAACTCCATGCCTTTCCTGCGCATCCCTCATCCTGCGAAGTCTGGTTTGTCTTGTCCTGCATTGGTTTGTAACGCCCCTGGGCATTTGTTACCTGTTGGTTCTCAAAATTTGCCTCAGCAAGGAGGACCTTCAAGGGAACATGAACCTTCCGGGAATTCCCCCTAGCAAACTTTGCAGTTGTAACTTCGTCCTTCTTTCTTGCTTCAGAGTCATCTTGTGAGTTCTGCATTGACTGTATCTCATAAGAAACCGATGGTCTATCAGGTTTCGCATGGCTCATGAAAGGAGGTTCCTCAAAAATAACACAGTCGGTGGCACTGCATTCTGGAAGAGCAAATTCCTTTGCTAAATTAGAAGAACAAAGATCCTTTGGAGTCTGGGTTTGTGGGTCAAGGATGGATCCCCTGCATGTTTTATGTCTTATGGATGGTACTGTTCCATCTGTAGCAACAAATGAACAAACAAATACTTGGTTCAGGGAAACAGGTTGAGGGATGAAAATAAGAAAACATTTACTTTAAGGCAATCTTCAATTGCTTACATTGCTATGAAGCAAAAATGACATGCCGCAGGCATTCATGTTCAGAAACAAAGAGGAAACCTGTAAAGAACTTGTTACAGCAGAGTCACAAGACATCCTCTTGAAGGGTTCTTTTTCTTTTCTTTTCTTTTCTTTTCTTTTCTTTTTTTTTTGAGCTACATCATCTGGTTAAAAGTTAAGTACTGGGAGGAGTAACAAATATCCACTAAAACCATAAGAATCAATTGAAAGTTAAAATATGCAAAGTATGAATACATATTCATGTTAAACTGTCAAAGATGTTTAATTCTGTGGATTCTTAACTGGGTGTCTCTGGACGGCCAACTTAACAATTGATTTTTTCCTTGCACATAAGATGTTTTTAATTGCTTCGAGGTGATTTGACTGCAAGCTCTTTCATTTGGACCTAACTTGAGTTTCACAAGACGAAAAAATCCCAAATAGCCAAAAGTTAAGATCCTCCTAGCTTTAGTATATTTTTAGAAGTCCATAGGATTTGATTAATTGCCACCACATGCTTGCCAAGGGTGTAAACAAGATGAGCTCGAGTGAACAAGATCAAGCTGGAGAACAGCTCAATCATCAACAAAGCCAGCTTGATTTCTTCTTAGTGATTGACAAGCAGGGAAGGTCCCAGCTGAAACTTGGTTTCTGTACATTGGAGATATCTCAAGTTCGGTTCGGTTGGGCCTGCTTAAGGTGGTCCAGGAGAGGAGTTTAAAAGGGTTTATGGAGGCAGTGACAACATGTGGCAGCCCACAGGATTGGGGTTGAAATAAAACCATAAAGAGAGAGAGGAGCAAGGAAAGAGATCACGAAGGTGATTGAGAGAATGCAACAGAGAAGCAGAAAGAAATCTGGAAAGAATAAGGCCAGTTGGGATTCAGCAAGACCTTGGATCTTCTTCTAAAGGCAGATGCAGGTGGCAAGGGTCATGAATGAAGGCTGAAAGGCTGCATCACCACTAAAGAAATGAGAACATTGAGTCTTAGTAGGTAAATCTTATTCTACAACTAAGATGTTTAGATACCGCTAGATGCCTTAACTGTTACATAAGATGTAATGGCTGAAAATAGTTTTCTCAATAAAGAATATAAAAAAATCCAATAAACAAAACTAACTTAGAATTTTTATAACCAAAATATCTATTATAATCTAAATTATTTCAATTCAAGCTTAACCAGGCTAATACAAGTAAACCATGCAAATCTCAAGCTTCGCAGGCTTAGAATCCTGGCTCAAGCTTTGCAAGCTACCAATCGAGCTAGAGTGCAAGACAATATCCAGCAGAATTACGAGCCAAACACAAGATGATCACAAAGCACCTCCATTATTTAACAGTCCTAATGCCTGCATGAGAACACCTGGCAATTGATCTAATGTAAATGTTAATTAAGAATGCTTTCTTCCATGACCAATCTAAAAATAAATTATAAAAAAAGGAGTAATCAGCTAGACACATTCACTAAATAAAATTTTTTAGTAGCTAGTAATTTATTGGAAAAATGGAAAAAGGGTTTCAAGTGCAGTTTAATGAAGTCTAAACTAAGCTAAGATCCCATAAGTAGAGTCTCTTGCCCCACAAAAATGCTGCTATGCTATTCCACTAATTGCAGCCACTGAATCCATCTTCTTTAGAGATTTCCCACCATTCTCTATGCCACCTTAAGCAACCCTCAGAGTTTGTTACCCGGAGGGCAAAAGCAGGGAAAGGGAGTCAAGTTTGAAAGCTAAAAAAAATCAACATATGGACTAATGTTTCATTTAGACATTTAATTAATACAAGCCCTTAATAAAGCATGTATGTTACAGTGTCACTGGTATTCTTTCAAACCTACAAGCCAACAGATTCTTTATTGCAAACTAAGATGTCCAGGTGTCAAAAGGAGATTACTACATGCTACCATATTTTTGAAAAGGAAAATTTAGCAACCTGAAAAAGCAAGAAGTGAAGTATAACTGCAAGTAATGAAGCTGAGTATCGAACCATGGCAATGGTTTTCATCTCAGATTGATACCCAGTTTGTGTCACTGTTGGGCACTCACCAAAACAAAATAAATAAAACATCAGAAATTTATCCCAAAAAATCAGCCACTGCAGTATAAGGATATCATCTGCAACATTCTAATCTCGTGCTTATCTTGTTAACTATTATGCGTTTATCTTACACTAGATATTAAAATGAACACATAAAACCATAATTTTTCTTCTTTTTTACCATGTTGGCTCATGTTTCAGTTTCTCATTTATCATATGTCAGGCTACATAGCAGCTGTGTTGGTCCTCCCAAATCTCCACTACTTTCTCATTTATCATATGTCAGGCTACTTTCCATGGCACATACAACAGGTGAACTCTTCAGTTAGGACTTAAGACTACTTTTTTCGAAATAAAATTTCTGATCAAAGGTCAACGAAACCATAGATTCTACCATAAGGTAACAAAACACAGTAAAGTGGATTATCAATTCTTTTGAAAGGATGTTGATGGCAAGGAGATGACCATATATTAAATCAGAGTACTAAATTACTAGTGTCATAAGCCTTGCTCAAAATAGTTTTATACTTCATAGTCAATTGTAGCTACCGAGCTGTAAATTTTCCACCAAAGCAATCCTACATCTTCTGCTACTTGCAAATTTCTTAAGAGCAAAAAGGCGGGGGAAAGCCCTTTTTGTATGAATAAAAGCCAATCTTCTTAACTAATACTGCTTTGATTGCGACGCCTAATGGTCATTATACCTCAACTTATTGCCCTTTAGCCTTTATGACAATAGCATCTCTATCTATCCTAATCTTTGTACCGCTCTATGTATTCGTACCATCTTAGTATAGTGTCAGTATGCCCTATACAAGGGTTGGTTCGGTGCACCAATAATCTATATTCCTGCACCCCTACTGCATGTAGGTTTGGTATCAGTATGGTACTGTACACTTAGTACGGACTGATACAAACTAATATGGTATACCATGAAGTGGATGTTTATGATCATGTCGATGATCCATTGTAACTTCAAGTAGGGGTCACAATTGGGTGGAGTTGGGTCAGATATAGGTTGGGTCAAGAATATGTCAACCCCAGTTCAATTGGATCAAAAATTTAAATGGAACCTGACCATTTTATTAAACAGATAACCTACCTCGACCTGCATAACCTGTTTAACAAATGGGTTGAATCAAGGTTTGCCGTACTGGTCAGTCTCAATGCATACTAACCATATCATACCATATTGATACTGAATTGGTATGCAATACAGGTGCACATCAATACCCTATATGGAAAACCCACCCTCGTACCAAGTGTAATGACATGGTAAGAGGATGGTACCGATACATCATCCGATACCGAGACAGCAAACCTGTTGAATCGTGTTAAAAGGGATAAACCAGTTAAGCAATTCAAATACGAGTTAAATAGGTTTTCAATAGGTTAAGCAAGTTTTAAAAGGGTTAAATGGGTCGAGTCATTATTTGACCCAATTATTAAACAAGTCAAAATGGGTTAAATATGTAAGGGATCTAAACTTGAATCCAACCCGTTTATAAATATATTTAGTGGGGTTGAAATCTGATCTGTTTATGCTAAATTTGAATTTGCTTCATGTGGGTTGAGCCATAAATTGCCAACATGAACTTTAGGCACATGAAACAAGAGTAGTAAGTTATAAGATTGAATACAAATGTCAAAGAATCATTAAGAAAAACTTATAGGTATCTTTTAACTTGAAAACTCATCTACCATGAAAAGGATAAAAATTAAAGAAATATAAAATCATTAAAGTCAACCAACATGGTTGACTGTAATAGAAAAGTAATCTCTCGTAGGTGTAAATGATTGACCCAATTATATCTAAGAATTTGATTTGTCACAATGAAGTTCATTGGTTATGTCTCAAAGGAATCCATCAAACTATTTTTTTTTATCAACCTGAGTTCGAATCTAGGCAATAATTACCTTCTTGATTTTTAAAATAATGGATGTGCCATCCAGTCTGAAAACCAAATTTTCTATTTTCACAAAGAGATAAGTGCATCAGCTAAAAACAGTAACATAGGCATTAATTTTATTAAATAGAATAATTACTCAGTTGGCTAGATAGCTAATCTTGGATATTTGATATTTTAAGCTTCCAGTGGTTTATAGCCAACCACAAGTAATTTAAGAAATTTTCGTCAGAGCTCCTAATCGAACAGCTTAGGCACTGGAACATAATATGAGATTAAGGAATAAATTCTCACCTGAAACAGAGCCCCTCAGCTGTTCAACACCGTCTGTTTGGCCATTGGAGTCTGCTGAGATAACCGTATCCCAAATATAAGAATCAGGATGTTGCTTAGGTTCAAAATTGACATGCTCTTCTTTCAAAGGCTGACAACATGGATCAGAAGAAACTCGAGATATACTATTCATTTCTAACTTGTCGCAAGTAATGAGATTTTTTATTGACCCCATTGATGATGATGAAGTGACTTGCCCCACCAGCATGAAATCTTGTGCATGACTATTTTTTTTTTCGCACTCTGGATCTTCACTGGATGGTTTGGCAAGACCATTTTCTGTTTTAACATGAGGAATCTGAAAACCTATTTCTGGAATAGAATAGTTATTGTCATTATTGTCATTACCCACTGAAGAGTCTTTTGAATTGTCCTGAAAACCATTCTGAGGTTCCAGCTGAGATCCAGGTATGTTTTCTACATGCTCAGTCTGAACTTTGTGGTCATTCAGTTGATGAAGTTCTTCCATAAGGTTATTTTCTGTATTAATGTGCGCATTTTTAAGTTTTGTTTTCATATCAGGATCATCAGTGTCATCTCCAACTGTATTTTCTGTAGATATAATGTGAAGAACTTTTTGATGTTCTGGTTGATCTAAATGATCTTCAGTTATATTCTCCAAGTGCCTGGAATTTTTTTCATTATGTTGAAAGTCTAAGCCATTATCAAAAAGACTGGGTGCACTGAAATCTTCGCTCTTTTCCACTTCATTCTCTCCGATATTCTCATCAGGTAGGGGCTCTGGTTCCACAGTGTTGTATGTATGTCGAGGATTAGTCTTTGTTGAATGACAACTTTCCTCTTCATATGGCTTCTGTTTGAGCTCCACAGAACTATAAGGATTGTTAGCCACTGTTGCTTCATCAATAACAAGTTGATTTTCATTACTTATCTTGGTTGTTACATCAGCTTGACTAACCTCAGATAGTGCAAAACCACCCACTTCTCCAGCTAGCATATGATCACATAACAAAAGTTCATGTGATGGGTCAGACTGCTCTGTGGATTGAAATTCAGTTTCAACTTCCCCTGATTGGATTGATGCAGCATGTGTTTCATGTGAACCCGTAACTTGATCATCTACAGTTACTGCATGGGCTCCTGATGTTCCTGCAGTTGTAACACATGGATGGGTTTCAAGCCCATCTGATCCTAACCCTTCGGAACCCTCCGACTTTGCAAGAGATACTCCAGCTTCCTGTTCAGAATCACTTACCAGAATAGACCTATCTCCATTAACATGCTCATCCTTATGACTCTGGTCAGAATTCAGCTTATTGACTGCATTTATATTGACTATTTCCTCACTAGGAGGATTGCTCTCAGGAACTTGAATGGTTGAAGGGATGCCATTGGCAATGTTGTCTAGTTCCACCATTCGAACTATTTCAGAGGCTACATCTCCCACATGATAATTTAGCTCATTTCCAGCCCCAGCACCTGCAGACATTACAGTTACATCCAGTTCCACATATCCATGATCCTCATAAAATCCTAGCAGCTCCTCAAGAATTTCTCCCTGGGAAGTGCTTGATGGGATTTGTAAAGCATTTACATTCTCCAGTTCATTCCCACTCATTTTCCATTTATAAGGCTTCCCATTTTGACACTCAGATTGATCACAATAAGTAGTAGAATTCAGATACTCACCATCATTATTTTTCATAAGGCATGATCCAGCTTTGGATGATAACTCATTTTGAGACAACTGTCCTTCTTTGTTACTTTGTTCATCCTGTGTATTGCAGGCAATTGATTTGGCTTCCTCTATATGGGCAGAAACTTCATCAGGGTAAACCTTCATCAAGGTGTTTACTGTGGCATGATCTAATGGGTCATCAAATGCGACATACACATCCATCTTCTGTAATTGAGAGTCTCTCACGGAGGAATCACTTGCAGGATTACCAAGTAGGGTAGGACAAACAGGCATCTCCTCATCACTATCATTCTTTGCATGGTACCCTAATTCCGTATCATTGACAAACATAGTACCATTAACCTTGCTTTCAGCACAAGCAAAATCTTGTTTCTCTTCAGAAGCAACCATAAATGCTTTAATTAATTCCAAAGAATCAGAGTTCTCTGCATGTTTGGAGGCAGAATCCATATTGATATTACAGGACACATCATCACAGGACAATGTATGATCTCTAAATCGTTTGTCACTTTCCAATTGATTTGCACTGCACTCAGTACCAGGACCAGGAACCTGGCTACCATGAAGCAAAACATATGGTTCCAGAGTATTATCTGCAGATGGAGTTATATTATTCATTAAGGAGCTAACAATGATGATGGAATATGCTTTGCACAATGAATAAGTGCCAAAAGATCATAAAAAGACTTATGAAAGATTTACAAAGACAAACAAGAATTCCAAATAATATCAGCACCAAGATAAGCAAGTAAATTTGGTCAGTCTATTTTGATGGTTCTAAGAGCATGGTTACTTATCAACAATGAAATACTAAAGAATGAAAAAAAAGGCCACGAAATGTTTTCCATACATAAAGGAATAACAATAAAATAGACCAAGGTTACAAGTAAATCTAGATGATTGTCAAACCCTCCACATCATTAATAGGTCTTTTCAAACATATACCATGTCTTTCTTACACTTTATTCTCTTGTAAATGGAAACACAAATAACCCACTCGGAAGGAAAAGAATAATCCATAATACGTTTACAAATGCATAGTGAGAGTGAGGACCAATGCACATAAAAAACAATAAGAGAAGCTAAGACAGCTTCACCGTACATTCTGATGCAAGTCCAATTTTTATATGACCGAGAATTGGGAACAGCACAATTTTAGTATCATTTGTGGGTAAAACGGGTCATGCTTTATATTGAACAGAAGCTTTTAGAATAAATCCTTCCCTATGTAGTTTAGGTTTGAAGAAGGTGAGATTTTGAGATCTCCTATTTTTTTCTTGGATTTATTTTCAATTAATTTGTTGTTTTATTAGGTCCTCAGTGTCTTAGATTTAGATCTTTTTCTGAATTTTAGGTGTTTCTATTATTTGTCATTTTCATACTCAATTTCGGAGATACTGTTTTATTCAGTTTCTGATTCCTATTTTAGGTTCAATTGGTGCCTGTTCAGTCCAATTGGAGTTTGGATCCTCTGGAGAGAGCCAATGCAATAACCAGCTGTCCACGTTTTCCAGCTCAAAGGGTGAATTGAGAGGACCAGAGGTGATTTGAACTCAACTTCTCCAGCTCATACATGAGATGGAGAAGCTGCAAACCTTTTTATGTCTCAGTTGATGAAAAGGTTCAAGTCATAATGTTTCAGCTTTGGATTGATTATGATAATTTTCCATTTTGGGTAAAAAAATAGAAAATTTTGTTAAGTTTTTTAGTAAAATTTGAAGTAGCTTATTTGCTTCTTTTCTTCATTTTTATGGGGAAAGTCTAGAAGTGTCCTAGTTAATGAAGGAGTTATAGCAAGTCTTGGAATGTCTTTAGAGATAGTGTGAAATCAATTTTAATAATGAATGAAAAATAAATTAATTTCTTCTATCTTCTCGTTACTTCTTATTTTCTTCTCCTCATTTTCTATCTTTGAGCTAGAAAATGTATACTGAATTGTAGAAATTATCATCTTCAAAAGAATATATTCATATAGCTTGTGGCCATTTTGCACAGATATCTGAAAATTTTTCAGAGTTCATATTTATCTCAGATCAGAAATTTTCAGATCCTGACCTGTAGGAGGTTCAATCTGGATAAGATCTATGTTAATTATTACACTTTAAGGTGTCATGATCAAAACCAAGATTTGCCATATCAATCAGTACCGGTGCGTACCGACTATATCAGTACCAAACTAGTATGCTGTATGGGGGGCGTACCGACACGGTATGCCAAATCAGATATTATACTGGGCATACCGATATTGTAATAGGATAATACTGATACAAGATCCGGTATCGAGATGTCAAATCTTGATCAAAATCAATATCATCAACAACAAGATTTTAAATGCCAGTACCGAACCCCATACTGTTTTTATATTGAAACAGTACAATATCAGACTATCAGATAGTACATATTGCAACTGACAACTTCTTAAAAACTAAAAACTAGTGGTACCGACTACATGCCGGTATGGCCGGTATGCACCACTACAGCTGCTTCAGCATTTCAACACCTGTATAGGTGTTGGTTTTGCGCTGGAATGGCACGGTACCAATCATATGATCTTGCTTCAACAGTTTTTGAAACCATAATCAACAGCATGATAAGATAGAAAGGAAGATATATTGTACATCTATCTCTTTGTAGTGGCAAATAAAAGATCTGGCTTTAAGAGCAAGGGAGGAAAGCATGATGTGACATATTTATATTCAAAAGATATCTCCTTGTTATTCTAGTAACATCTACCTAAATAAATTTGGTACATTATCAAGGATATAGATACTGCTGTAGTTACATTCCAATATAGCAATTTAAAATCTAATGAGCAATACCACTATTTCAACACTTTGATTTTATGCAAGAACTTAGCACTTGCATGCAATGCATGTGAGAAGAAGCAAGGAGTGTACTTAAATAAAATAAGAGTAGCTAAAAATGGTGCTTAGATTTGAGACACAGAGAGCATCAGCTACCACACGTGGCCATAAGTAGAGTCTTTCATTTTATGCCAATAAAAAATATATAAACTAATCCATAATATATTCTATGTCAAAATTTTGAATAGAAATAGTTTGAACATAAATGGAAAATCACATTGCACTAAATAGTGGATGGTTAGAAACTTAAACCAGGTTTTGGATGGTTAGAAGCTTAAACCAGGTTTTTTTGATAATTAGATTTTGTTGATAATTATTTTTTATCTTAACCTACGACTGCTCCATGGTTGTTTAATACAATTTTTTAGAGAAAGGAGGAAGGCCCATACTTGGAGATGTGCTGCCTGAGATTCAAAACCATAACCTCTGGTTGCTACACAGGACTATGACCATTGGGATAAGCCTCAATTCACAGTTTGTTTAATACAATTTCATTCTTAATTTTCTGCATATATAAAATAGAGAGGACTTTGCATAGGATAAGAAATCTACAGGAATTTTGTGGGTTGATCATTAGCTGTATGAGCGTTTAGTATGCAAATATTAAGGTATGTTTCGCCTCCCACTAAACATTCTGCAATTTTCAAACCTGCATTCCCAAATGTTGTGCTAGAGATGACTTTGGCACCAAGAATGGGGAGTTTGTGCCCTGTTGAGAGTGGAACATGAAATGTTCTTGGAATTGGTCGATACCTTGATCCTTAAGAGAGGACCCTACAATGTAATAAGTATGCTGGTCAGGGTACACAAACATGTCCGCATATGTGTATGAACCAATGCAGACATCAAAATGTTCTTTTTTTCTTTTGTGAAAGTTGATTAGTAGTTTGGAACATCAAAGGGAAAATTTTAATAACTAGATGAGAGAGAGAGTAACAGGGTAACTGATATGACATAAATGGCCCAATTCCCCACAAACAGCACCAATGCCCTCCTGCCGTATCGCACAGTGAATATGCTACAAGATGAACTGCAAATAAATAAATATGCATATGGTGCACCTAACATGCATCTCATGGGGTCACCAAGGTTCACAGAATGTCAGACAACAATGCGATAACCTTAAGATCCCCATCTTACAATTATGTAAATAAACTAAACATCCTTACTTACATTCTTGGAGAAGACAGCAGCCAAAAAAATAAAAAATCAAGAATAATGATAATGTATCATGTGACGTTTTATAAAGAAGTTGACAAGCTGAAGAATGAAGATAAAGAAGTGGACAAGCTAATCCCATCCTTCATCAAATCAACAATCTTCGTCTGCATTGGTAATCGTCAAACGATCACTACACCCTGTACTTCTTATAATTCAATTCTTCCACTTGGCCAACCCTCCATTCACATAATACTAAATCTCCATTAACCGCATAGAGCTAAAATTGTTCAGCAAATCATACATTAAGAAATAAACCTCAGAAAACTCATTACATTGCATCAAGAAGAATAAGATAAACATAATATTCCACATACCAGAATTGTTAGTCTCCAAGATCGCATCTTTACCCGACTCTCGAAATTCTCCTCCAGATCCTACGCCACCTTTTACTTCTTTCCCCTCTTCGACTACTAGCTTCAAATCCTCCACCACCGCTTCCCCTGTCAACATCAAGATCTCAGTCCCAAAAACACCGTCCGCTACATTGACAAAGAGTAAAACTAAAGAAATAAATCAAAAAAACCATACCAGAGTTCTTGCGGCGGTCTTCATCAGAGAGCTCCTCATATGAGGCCTTCTTCTCCTCGCCACCTCCGGCACCGCCACCACCCGCGGTAACGGCGCCGCCGTCACCGCCTGTCGTCCCGCAGTGCTTACGGTGGGCCCTCCGCTGCTTGGCACTGGGGTGGGGGTTGGGATACACCCACCCACACTTGTGGCACACCACCCGCTCATGCCCTTCGAAAAAATCACCGGTAAAAGAACTCACAATCGAAGAAACATACTTTCCAAGAATCTAGAAACCAAGAAGAATCCAAAGAAAACAAGACGAACATGGAGAAGAAGAAAACCTGAGGGCTGAAGCCTCCGCTTCTCCTCTCTCTCCATTTCCTCGCAAGTCGGCAATGGCGACGCCGGGCTCGCTTCTTTCGTCCCTTCTTTGGATTCTTCGGAGAGTGCGGGAGTCGTTGAGTAGTTTAAAGAAGAAGCCGTGAGGGGGAGGGAGAAGGAGGAAGTTGGCCTCCAAATGGGAACGTCGGTGTGGTGAAATTTTCCGGTGATTTTTTCGACCGTTGGATTGGATTTGATCGGTCTTTATGATAGCTTGGAGATTCCGAATATCCAGATCGGACGGTCATTAATGGGATGGACATGGGAAGTTTCCACGTGGCGACCAGAACAGTATCGATCACGGATACGGCGGAGCAGCGACCCATGTGCGCCGGGAGGAAGGAGGACCCGAGATTTTATTTATCGAACGTGATTGCGCATAGAAGTCGTTGTGCGGAAAGTTAAATCCAGCGCTGACCCGCTCCCGAATGCCCGTACAATGGCATATATCTTCGAGCTCGCATATATAATGTATGCGGAAGGGGGTGATGTGGTTGTGTGATGAGTGTCCAGATTTGGTATGTCGTTTTCCCGGGCTGAGTGGTGGCAATTCCGGGGACTTGCTTTGTGCGTCACTTGCTTTGCTTCCGCTTAATTTGGTTGGATATTAATTGGGAGAGTTCTGGCCTCCAAGTTAGGCGTAAATGAGCGCTATTTTCCATAGGATCACTGATTTTGGACCATAAAAGCCTGACCCATCATGAATTAGGTTTGGGTTGTATCGCATGAAAGAATGAGGGATTTTCTTTCACCATATCAACTGTTGAATCATATCTTATACAGCTTTCAAAGCTTTTCGACATCTTTCTTTTAATCATGAGTATGGTCATAAGATAGATATTGCATTTTAAAAATTATATAAAATATGATCTAATATTTATGCCGTAAAAAAAAATCAATCATTCAGGAAAGATACGATATGCATCCATTGTATTAATTTTGGTAAATAGAATCAGCTACGTATCCGGCAAGCTCGGGTCGTAGAAGATTGTTGTTCTTAAGCATTTTGTTTTCATAAATATAATAAAATTAGTATAATAAAAAATAAAAAACTTGGCTAGTAAGTAATAAAAATGATATGGTACCAAATATGTAATACTTAGATTGGTGCATTATTTCCATTGATGTGTATTGCAATTTATAAGTAGCTATAGAGTAAATAATATTTTTCCACAGCTAGTTGAGAAAGAGATGCATGGTATTCAGTACATCGAGCTATAAGCATGCCATAAATTGGCCAACTTTCTTAACCTATAGTAACACTTTATCAATATCACATCCCGTTATAATCTCGTAGAACTGCAATAATCTGATGCTATTCTTTACCAAAATAATTGAATATAGTAACACATATAGGTGATATCTTTCGAAATGATATGTCTTTCTATTTTTAATCCACCCCAAAAAAACGCTAACGAAGCAAAATATTTGGGTCTATTTTAACAAACATATAGATTTTCCCATTTTATTATATCAGATTCCTACTTGTGCTATGATTGTACATGCATACATATGTAAGCGCATGCACATGGACACATAATTAATAATTTTCTATCAAAGATACAAATGATTCTCGATCCCCTTCTTCGCACTGGAAGCATACGAAGTTACAAATGGTGTGATTCTGACTCCATTCCATGGAAAATTATACTTTTAACTTTCTGCACTCTAGATCTCACCCCATGGCTTCTCTTGGCAAATTATCCAAAAAATACATTCATGTTTCGTTAAGAATTTACAACAGCAACCATCCAGATGTTGCATAAGATTGCATGCACTGGCCACTCATAGTTCTGGATACCATCTGAAAGCAATGGATGAACCTCAAAAGAATCATTATAATAGGCTAATAATTGTCATAATTTAGTTTCCTCGATGGCCTGCATGTCTAGAAGCAACCAATCCAACTCATCCTCTGAACCGCAGCAAACTATCATTTAACATGTTTTAGCACGTCCTCGCATGTCTGAATCCTGCCCCATTCTGTAGTTCAAGTCAACACCTTCCAACCATCAAAGTTGCCAATTACCCAAGCTCTTGGATTTCACCATCATTGAGGATCCAATGAGACCTAGACCTCCTAGCCTCCAATCCCATGTTAGCAAGGGATGACTCCAGGTATTAGAAATCCAAGTTTCACCTTCTAGGCTAAGTAGAGGTGAAAGTGGTATGATATTATCCATCCGAATTTATTTTCATATCTGAATCGATCAAATATGAATAGAAATTTGAGGATCCGACTAATATCCATATCCGAATCTTCATGTAAACATGTTATTAACTTAATTTATCATCTATTTAATAATATATTTGATTTTATAGTTATAATATTTAATTATTTAAGTTATATTTATAATTATATTCATATTTTAAGTATCTAAATTGTATCTGTATCCATTTAAAATAAATATGAATATAAATTTTTACATCTAAATAATATCCATAATCATATTTATATTTATTAGATAAAATAAATATGGATATAAATATGCTGGTATCTAATTTATATCCGATTTAATTTCAACCTTAAGACTAAGATTGGATGACATTGGTCATGTCTTATTTACTTTCACCTCATCAAATTTGTTGCCTAGATTTTGTCCCTGCTTGCCCGGTTGTGGGCCTATTGACTAGAGACGGCAAAGTGCCCAAGTATAAAAAGACTTGGAGATGGCCTAAAGCCGAAAAGCCTTCGCAATCACATGTCTCTGTCCCTTGTGGATATCTATAATCCATCTGTAGCCAAGACGAGATGTGACAATTTTTTGCTCATTGGAGATGCCTTTATTCATTATTCCACGATTATACTATCAATTTGAACTTCAGAATCTCTGGATTGATGGTCCCTTGTTCTCTTTTATAGTTGATTGATCGTTTTAGTGAGTATAATTATTGACAAGCATCTTATGAAGAATAAGCTTTATGGAAAGCGCGCAACTTAGCAGGGACAAATTTTTTTCTCATTTTTCATGAATAAAGGATGGTGAGAGAGAAAGGTGATCATTGGCACTTTGAAATGCTGTTTTTGGAGAATGATGACAATCATTGGCAAAAACATTAAAGGGTGCTAGGTTGGAGGGAATTAAGGTGGGAATCGAAATGGATGACTCCCATTCCAGCCATTTGGTTTTGGAGAGTCTTATTTCGATTTCAATTATAAGGTAGAATAAAAATGGTTCAATTTATCTAAAACTTAATCCCCACTTTTTTCTAAGAATTCAAATTTTCATTTCAATTCTGATTCCGATCATAATCCAAACGTTTAAGAGGATTTGACCATTCTAATTTTCATTCCAATTTACTCTGATTCTGATTCCAATTCTAGTTCCAGTCACAAACCAATCATCCCTAAGTTTGGATTATCAAATATTAGCTATTGGTAACAATAACATTGGATCTTGATGTCAGGATAACAGCATGCAAAATCTTCAATCATCGTATTTAATCAAACTATGATATCAGGTCAAGATTTTTTGATACCACTCAATTATGATCTATCATTTAATCTCACTATATGATCTATGACCCAATCTTTTCGACTAGATTCGGTTCATAGCGGACACGGCCTAACAAGTCCACCCTAATTCTTATAATTTCTGGTGACATTTCTAAGATAATTTTGAGTCAAAGTTCTAATTGCCATTTAAAATTAGGCTTTTAACGTATAGTCTAATAATGGACTGGATTTTAATTTTTAAACTATATTGACTATTTAACAAAAATAGATTTTTTTAAAAAACTTCATTTTCTTATTATATTTCTAATCTTTTCAATGAATACTGATGAATAATAATGAGCCAAATTAATAGATTTTTATTTTAAATTTTTAATTCTTTCGATTAACACTAACCGATAAGAATTGTCTAAATAAATAGACTTTCATTTTGAATTTTGGTATTTAATATTTGAGTTTTTGTTGGTATTTATTAACATTTTTTTATATTGTTAGTGACTGTTTTATATATTATTAAGTAATTAAGTAATATATGTTGATCAATCTTGAAAAAAAGAATTAAATACCATGTATAGCCTAATTAGTTTTCTCCATGTATGGCACCTCTCCGTATCAGTAGCTTTTATTCTAATTTTTTTTAATAAAAATAGATTTTTTTAAAAACTTGATTTCTATATCATATTTCTAATCTTTCGAATAAATACTGATGGATAATAATAAGCCAAATTAATAGATTTTTATTTTTTATTTTTAATTTTTGAATTAACACTAATCAATAAGAATTGTTTAAATAAATAGACTTCCATTTTTGAATTTTGGTATTTAATATCTGAGTTTTTGTTGGTATTTATTAATCTTTTTTTATGCTGTTACTGACTATTTTTTATATTATTAAGTAATTAAGTAATATATTTTGATCAATCTTGGAAAAAAGAATTAAATATCATGTATGGCCCAATTAGTTCTCTCTATATATGGCATATCTCCATATTAGCATCTTTTGTCTCAAATATTTTAACAAAAATAGATTCTTTTAAAAAACTTTGTTTCCATATCATATTTCTAATCTTTTCAATGAATTCTGACAAATAATAATGAGCCAAATTAATAGATTTTCATTTTGAATTTCTAATTTTCTCAATTAACACTAACTAATAAGAATTGTCTAAATAAATAGACTTCTATTTTGAATTTTGTATTTAATATCTTAGTCTTTGTTGATATTTATTAATTTTTTTGGTGCTATTATTGACTATTATATATTATTAAGTAAATTAAATAATTAAGTAATATATTTTAATCAATCTTGAAAAAAAAATAATAATGTCATTACTAACAATTGGCTACCATTAATGCTAATTCCACAGACCATTAATAAAGGTTTTAAAATCGACCAATTACCTAGGTAGGTGTTGATAGCAGCTCCCAATTCCTTTTCAACCTATTAAATGGGTTTGTCTGGACTGATTTCTCGAAACCATGTACTTAAAATTAATTCTTATTTTTTCAACTATTATTCATAATTTTTAAATTCTTTGCTCTATTATAAAACCTAATAAATAGAATAGTGTTTAGACCAAAATCCTCATTATCTTTCTACATTCTCATATATCATTTTAGCATGGCCATGAGATTTAATTTTATAAAAGACATAACTCCACTTAAAAAGAATTGGAGGATCAAAGCAAGAGTGGTTTAGATGTGGATGATGCCTGGATTTAATCTTCCCAAAGAGGTTAATAGTATCGAGATGGGTCTTTAAGATATAATAGTAAGGCACTGCCATTTCAAGTATTTTTATGTTTTTCTATTCGTTAATCAGTAGTTAATCCTATATTTATTTTTTTTCCATGAGGAATTGAGGATTCATGCAACAGCAACACATTTTTTTATTTAAAAATTTAAGAATATTAACTCGAAAGGAAAAGTTTTAATTATAAGTCAAAAATTGTGGTTCTTATAGGATCACTAAACATCCATTTAAAATTAACTTTCAATACACCACTAATGTGTGTGTCACTAAGGATGATTCTGGATATCTATGTATGCTTTTGAGTTTACTTGATTCATAGAGATAACCTCAAGACAAGCTAATGAGAATTATTTGGTTGGGAAGATCACTTCATTGTATGCTATTTTAAGTATAAGTATCATGATATTCTTTAAAATATCATCCTATTTTTCATCATATATAAATTAATTCTTATTTCATATTTGTTATGGTTCTTATAGATGTTATTAGTAAGTTATCCACTACTGGTGAATTAGAAGAAAGCTGTAAGGATGGCAACAATCAAAAAAGAATGGAGATAGAGCTTCAAGATACAGAGTAATTTTTAATTTTTTGAAAATATGATAATATAGCAAATCACTCTTGATGCGCATGTATCTTGATCATGTGTTTAATATTTTTTCATTCTATTAACATGTATTTTGTTTCACTCTTGATGCACATGTATTTTATTCACTATTGTTTTATACAAAATGGACCGTCAGCTAGGAAAAATTGTTGTGAAGTTTTTTACTTTGTTTGTTTATTCTTTTTTTAGTATTAAATTACATGTTTATATAAGTGCATTTCTATACTTTTTGTCCATTAAATAGATCATAAAATAGTTAATAGTTCATATAGCTCTATAGTGGGCTAGGAGCACCTTTCCATCGTGCAACTAAAAAAAAAAAAAACTGAACATATATATGTAATATGAATTTGTTAATATTCTCCTTAAATATCCATGGGTGTAGAAAAGTACACTCCATTCAAAAAGATAAATATTTAGCATTGTTTATGTTTTTGTATTGAATTATTCAAATGTTTATAGAGATAATAGAATAATTTGTATGCTATGGAGGTCTTTTGCCGGCAATGTTGCTGGAATTATGTTCAATATCCAAAATGGTCCTACTATTGTTGTTGTCCAATGGTGTAAAATTAAAGACTTCTGTAGTATGCATTCTTTATACATGAGTTTTAACTTATGAGTAATTTCATCGGTATATGATTTTATGCAGATTTAATTATTTTTAATCTATTTTATATAAGTAATAGAAAGATATTAAATTCTCTGTATGCATCTAGGATGCACATAAACCCTACCATTCTAGAGGTCACCAAATTCCTATCTCGATAAAATACCAAATTCTCTCTATGCATCTATAGATATGTGAAAGTGTGTAGCATGATAATCTTCTTTGATACTTCTTTTTGTAACAGTCTATTTTTTATCATGCTCTTTTTTTATTTTAATAAATTAATTATTTTTTAACTTAAATGAATATTGAAAAAAATGACAGTATCGATATGATTAATAGACATATCAGAGTTTAGGATTCTAGGTCCTTTACATGTCATTTTTATTTATGCAGATCTAAGATTGATGAGGTTGCTTTATCACAGTAACCTAGCCAGCTTTGCAGTCAGACAACTATTTCTATCATTGATGATTTTTTGCAGATTCAGGAGAGGAAGACCATTGACAAGATAAAGGAGTGTCACGATGTATATTAAACTCTTGATTTTAAAGTTGACATCCACCTTTCATGTTATCTTTAATTTCTTATTGATGCATTTTAGGAGACTGTGTGTGACATGCACTCATTATGGTGATGAGCATTGGCATAAAGCATGGGTGGTGTTGGGGATAAATCCTGCTCCCGTCGAAATCCAATCTGATGCTTAGCCTAATGTAACTGATAATCATAGAAGAATTTCGATCGAAAATTCTTCCTCCAGCGGCCAAACCCCTCCAGACTCCTTCAGCAGCTAAACTCCTCCAATAGCCGAACTTCTTCCGAACTCCTCCAATGGTCGAATCCCTCTCGAACTCCTCCAGCGGTCGAACCCCTCTCAGACTTTTGCAGCGACAGAACTCCTTCCGGACTTTTTCTTCAGCCGAACTTCTTCTAAACTTCTCCTTCAGCCAAACTTCTCCATCAGTCGGGCTCCTTTTGAACTTCTCCATCAGTTGGACTCCTTCTGAACTTCTTCATTAATCGAATTCCATCTGGATTTCTTCAGCAGATTACTTTTAGATTTTAACTAGCATTCCCTTCAGATGATCTTCTTTAACCGTATTCCTTTTAGGAGTCCGAACTCCTCTGGAATTGATGTATGTCAAAGCTCTTCATCAATCGATGCCTGCTTCCTCCAAACTTTAACTATTAAATCTCGATAAATAGGCACATCATGACAACGGACACCTCTCTCTGTAACAAACTCCACGTGGTCTCGAGTGGCTCATTATTGAATGGTTATGACTGTCACTATCAATCTGCTACAGATGGCGCCCCTTTCCGTAACAAACCTCATATGGCCCTGAGCGATACGCTACCGAACGGCTATGACTGTCACTATTAGTCTGCTACAGGCAATGCCCCTCTCTATAATAAATCCCATACGATGCCGAGCGGCCTACTATCAGATGGCTATGGCTATCACTATCAGTCTGCTCTAAGCTCCATCTATAAAAGGGATCCTTCAGATACATTTTCTCTAAGCTCTCTTCTTCTTTCCAAAATTCTACTGAGTTCTTTCCTGAGCACTCCACTTCTGTTGGCCAGAAAAGCTGACTTGATCGTTGGAGGGTCCTATCGGAGCCACTACTACCGACTTCAGATGAAACTTTATTTTGTAGGTCACCGACGGCGACCTCTTCTTTCTCAACTCTAGCTCGATCTAACGTCAATCAGATTCTGCACCAATAGGATTGGCGCTAGAGAAAGGGCCCTCTGTTCATGAGGTACCCTTGTTCTTAAAGGAGTGCTTAGTCGATCTTGTGGATCTTTTTCTTCAAGGTTCATCTCCATTCTCTCCCTCAATCCTAAGAAATGCCTCCAAAGAAGATCACTACCTGAAGATCTACCACTTCTACCATCAGATCTAAGTCAGATCCATCCATTTCTACTCCATCGCCAGCGCTTCAATCTTCTCCTCCACTGACGGTTGCGGTAGATCTGGAGCAGTTTAATCTACTGATGCAGTAGATTCAGGGCCTCATCGAAATGGTGCAGGCCATGCAGCAGCCCCTGATGGTGGTTTCACTAGAAAACCCACCATCGAAATATTAGAAACTGGTCCCAAGGAGGAGCACTTGTGCTAGCATACCCATCGTCCCTAGGAAAGAGAAATAGAGAGCAGAGGATTCTTATTTGGATCATGATTCTTCTTCGAAAGAGATATTTTCTATCTACAGTCAGAAGCCTTCCAAGATCTACGATCGAGATGATGTCCTCAATCAGAAACTGTAGGAGGCGGATCGACAGATTGAGAAACTCTGCCATGTTGCTCCGGCTCACCATGATGATGTCTGCAACTATCCCTCTTTCTCTTTCTGAATTATGCAAGAGTCTGTTCCGCTGAACTTCAAGCTTTTTCAATTTAAAAGCTACGATGGAACCTCTGATCCGATCGATCATCTGGAGGCCTTTCAGATCATGATGTTGCTCTATGGCGCATCAGACACCATCTTATGCCGAGCTTTCTCATCTACCTTAAAAGTAGTAAGAAATTGATACTCAGCTCTTAAGTTGGGTACCATCTTTTTCTTTGATCAAATAAGCTATTAGTTTGCGGCTCACTTCATCAGCAGCTGACGTCCACGTCGAGGTTTGAATTTTTTGATGAATATCAAGTAGAAAGAGGAAGAATCTATCTGAACTTATGTCATCCGGTTTAATGCTACTGCTTTAAAGATCCGAAATCTGGATCAGTCTGTTGCAATGGCTACACTCAAGTACGGCCTTCAGAAAAATGATTTGTTATTTTCTCAGAAGAAGAAGTATCCCAAGAACTTTGTCGATCTGCTAACTCGGACTGAAGGATATGCCTGAGTGGAGGAAGCCTTCAAATTGAAAGATGAGAAAGCCACAGGAGAGTGACAGGTGGGCGAGTCTAATAAACCCATGGCTGATGGAGGGTCGAATGAAGTTCGACTGTGCTCACGGACTTTCTCTGAGCGTAAGCAAGCCCGAACTCCTCCTCGAGCTCATCGTCAAAGAAGCTCCGACAGAAGGGCACGATGAAGTTCTCCCCCTAGAAGGTTTGACAACTACGTCCTCCTTAATATTCCAAAAATGCAAGTATTAATGGAGATCAAGGAGCAACTGCCGAGGCTTGAAAGGATGCACACTCATCCTAGCAAGCACAATCCTAGCAAATATTGCCTCTACCATTGTGACCACGACCACGATACTGAAGAATTCATTTAGCTCGAAGATGAGATCGAGGAGCTCATCAGGAGAGGTCGGCTGGATCGATTCCTCAAATGTTGGCCTGAAGCAAGAGAAGATCAACCGAGGGCACTGCCACAGTCAGAACCACCAAGGAGGGAGGAACAACAAGGAGATCAACTACTTCTCGACATCATCAACACTATCTCTAGGAGACTTAGTGCTTCGGTGAGCCACCATCTCTCAGCCTCAGAGCCAAAGAAAGCTTGTCCCAAATTGAAAAGGTTTGTATGAAATAAAGGAGGTCATCCGGTCCAGAGCTTATCACTTGAAGGAGCTCGGAGGAACAATGCTCCCATGATCTTGGAATTCAGAAAATCTGAGAATGTACTACCAGTAATTTTTCTTCAATAAAACTCCTCCATTAATATTATTGTTTCTTGATGCAAAAACTATATGATGATAGGAAAGAAGCAATCAATAGTGGCCATGCTAGGAATAGGAGAAGAATCTCGTCCTAACATGAGCAAGTCGAAGACCTTCAGTTATTTAAGATAGGAGGAGAAGAGAGGCCCATTCAACGGCCTATCTGTGCCCCTAGTGTCATGTTAGGAATAGAAGGAGAACCTCGTCCTAATATGAGCAAGTCAAAGACCTTCGATTATTTAAGATAGGAGGAGGAGAGAGGCCCATTCAATGGCCCATTTGTACCTCTATTACCATATAAAAAATGGGAGGAGAACCTCATCCTAATATGAGCAAGTCGAAGACCTTTGATTATTTAAGATAGGAGGGAAAGAGGCCCATTCAATGGCTCATCTGTGCTCTTAATGTCATATTAGAAATAGAAGGAGAATCTCGTCCTAATATGAGCAAGTCGAAGACCTTTAGTTATTTGAGATAGGAGGAGGCGAGAGGCCCATTCAGTAGCCCATCTATACCCCTAATGCCATGTTAGGAACAGGAGGAGAACCTCATCCTAACATGAGCAAGTTGAAGATCTTCGATTATTTAAGATAGGAGAAGGGAAGAGGCCCATTCAACGGCCCATCTATGCCCCTAGTGCCATGTTAGGAACAGAGAGGAAAACCTCGTCCTAACATGAGCAAGTCGAAGACCTTCGATCATTTAAGACAAAAGAAGGGGAGAGGCCCATTCAACGACCCCATTTTATGCTCCTAGTATCATGTTAGGAAAGGAAGAAACCTCGTCCTAACATGAGCAAGTCGAAGACCTCCGATTATTTAAGAGGAGGAGGAGAGGCCCATTCAATGGCCCATTTGTGCCCCTATTACCATGTTAGGAATAGGAGAGAACCTCTTCGTCCTAACATGAGCAAGTCGAAGACCTCCAGTTATTTAAGACATGAGAAGGGAAAGGTCCATTCAACAGCCCATTTGCACTCTTATTGTCATGATAGGGACAGGAGGAGAACCCTCGCCCTAACATGAGTAAGTCGAAGGCTCGTTCATTTTAGATTGAGATGGGGGAGAGAATCCTAACAATAATCCTAAATGTGCCCCTACAGCCATTATTGGAACATGAGGAGAACTCAATCCTAACGTGAGCAAAGTTGAAGGTCTCGTTCATTTTAGACGAGATGAGGGGAGAGGCTCTGACAACAGCCCTAATGTGCTCCTACAGTCCATTAGGAATAGAGGAGCGTGAGAAATCTCATTCATTTTAGATGAGGTGAGAGAGCCCCGACATGAATGTGCCCTTAATTTAGGAGGAGAACTTATCCCTAAACATGAACAATTTTGATGAGGCCTCGTTCAATTAAAATTTAGGTGAGAAAAAGAGGCTCCAAAGAAGGAGAACCTCATTCTAAACATGAGCAAAGTCGAAGACCTCGTTCATTTTAGACAAGATGAGAAGAGAGGCCTCCAGTAACGGTCCTTATGTGCCCCTACAGTTCGTTAGGAACAGGAGAAAGAACCTCGTCCTAATTGTGAAGAAAAGTTGAAAGGCCTCGTTTCATTTTAGATGAAGATGAGATGAGAGGCCCCGATAATGGCTCTTATGTGCCCTACAATCCGTTAAGATAAAAGAAAAAGAACCTCATCCTAACATGAACAAAGTCAAAAATCTCGTTCATTTTAGGACAAGGTAAGAAAAGAGGCCCCGAATTCCTGTTCAACCTCAACGGAGATAAGATCTTCTTCCTCAACTTTAAGACTCCCTAGAAGAACTTCAACAAAATAAGAACCTTTAGATAAGATCTCCAAGGTTGGAGATAAGATCTTTCCCCTCGAATCTTCAACTTCAAACAGAAGAAGGAAATCAACCTCGGTTTGGAGATAAGATCTCCCCTGACTCGTCCTTCAACCTCTGGAGATAAGATTCTGAGTCATCTCCTTCAACCTCAGCTGGAGATAAGATCTCTTCCGAGAGCTTCAACTTTAACAAAAAGATAGGATCTCCTTCAACCTACTGGAGAATAAGATCTTTCTCGAGCTTCAACTCTTCTTCAACCTCGGCTAGAGATAAGATCTCTCCCCAAGCTTCAACTCAAATAGAAGATAGGATTCTTCAACCTTGGTTGAAGGATCTCCTTCAAGCTTTCAACTTCAACAGAAGATAAGATCTCCTTCAACTTCCTTCGGCTGAAGATAAGATCTCTTCCGAGCTTCAACTTCAACAGAAGATAGGATCTTTCAACCTCAGCTGCTAAGAAGATCTTCAACTTCAATCAACTTGAAGATAAATTTTCCAAGCTTCAACTTCAATAATAAGGAGATAAGATCTCCTTCCAACCTCGGCTGGAGATAAGATCTCCCTCCGAGCTTCTTCAATCTCCTTCTCAATAGAGATAAGATCTTCCTCAAAACTTCAACTTCTTCAACTCAATAGAAGATAAGAATCTTCTTCAACCTCAAAGGAGATAAGATCTCTTCGAGCTTCAACTTCAATAGAGATAAGATCTCCTTCAACTCCTTCTTAAGATAAGATTTTTCTTGAGCTTCAACTTCGACAGGAGATATGATCTCGTTCAACCTCGACTGAAGATGAGATTTCCTCCAGACTTCAACCTCGGTTGGAGATAAGATCTTTCCTGAGCTTCAACTTCAAAAGAAGATAAGATCTCTCTCAACCTCAATAGGAGATAAGATTTCTTCCGAGCTTCAACTTCAATAGAAGATAAGATCTTCTTTAACCTCGGTTGGAGATAAGATCTCCTCCGAGCTTCAACTTCAATAGGAGATAGAATCTCCTTCAACCTTGGTTGGAGATAAGATCTTTTCCGGGCTTCAACCTCGATTGAAGATAAGATTTTTTTCGAGCTTCAACTTAAAAAGAAGATAAGATTTCTCTCAACCTCCATGGGAGATAAGATCTCTTTCGAGCTTCAACATCAATCGAAGATAAGATCTCCCTCGAGCTTTAACCTCAATGGATGCAGAGCCCAAAAAAAAACTTTAGCAGTTGTCTTTTTTGTACTCTCTTCCTTCAAATTTTGAACTTGAGAGTGGGGAGACTAGTGTTGGGGATAAATTCCACTCTCGTCGAAGTCCAGTCTGATGCTTAGCCTAATGTAACTGAAAATCATGGAAGAACTTCGATCGAAAATTTTTTCTCCAATGGCCAAACCCCTCTAGACTCTTTCAGCAGCCGAACTCCTCCAGCAGTCGAACTTCTTTCAGACTCCTCCAACGGTCGAACTCCTCCAGTGATCGAACTTCTTTCAAACTCCTCCAATGGCTAAACTCCTCCAGCAGCCGAACCCCTCTCAGACTCCTCCAGCGGGCGAACCCCTTCCAGACTCCTGCAGTGGTCAAACTCCTTCCGGACTTCTTCTTCAACTGAACTTCTTTCAGACTTCTTCTTCAGTCAAACTTCTCCATTAGTCGGACTCCTTCGGGACTTCTCCATCAATCAAACTTCTTTCGAATTTCTCCAACGGATTACTTCTAGATTTCAACTAACATTCCCCTCAGATGATCCTCTCTAGTTGTATTTCCTTTAGGAGTCCGAACTCCTTTAGAATTGATGTATGCCAAAGCTTTTCACCAACTAACGTCTGCTTCCTCCGAACTTTGACTATTAAATCTCGATGAACGAGCACATCATGACAATGGACACCTCTCTCCATAACAAACTCTACGTGATCTCGAGCGGCTCATTACCGGACGGTTACAGTTGTCACTATTAGTCTGCTACAGATGGCATCCCTCTCCATAATAAACCCCATGCGGCCTTAAATGGCCCACTATCGGATGGCTATGGCTGTCACTATCAGTCTGCTACAGGCGGTGTTCAGCGGTCCACTATCGAACGGCTATGGCTGTCACTATCAGTCTGCTTCAGACTCCATCTATAAAGGGACCCTTCGGATACGTTTTCTTTAAGCTCTCTTCTCTTTTCCAAAACTCTGCTAAGTTCTTTCCTAAGCACTCTACTTCTGTTGGTCAGAAGAGCTGACTTGATCATCGGAGGATCCTGTCGGAGCCATCATTACCGACTCTGGACGGAACTTTATTTTATAGATCATCGGTGGTGACCTCTTCTTTCTTAACTCTAGCTCGATCCGGCGTCAACCAGATTTTGCACCAATAGGTGATTTTACAACTCTAGCAAGAAATGCACCAAGAAAGTTGTTCCGACGGCTCTGGGTTTTACTATGAGAAGTACAATGGGCTTGTGAATTCTATTATACCTAGGTAAAGATGTAAAATAAATTGACTGATGGATATTTGTGTTAATAACATTTATACTAATTTTATCTCTAACCATTTTATATAGGTTCAAGATTGAGTTGAGGGTGATTGATGAATCTGAAGTGCTGTTTTCATTATTTTTGACCATGAACTGCTAAGTTCCTCCAATGCACTGCTACTGAATTAAGGAATATTATGTATACAGTATGTGCCTAAGAGATGAAGTGTTATGTAGGGTTTGATATATTCTATTCTTTTCACTATGGTTAATTTTTTTGTTCTCTGATTCAACATAGAATTCCGGTGACATCAATCAAACTCCTTAGTATTTAGACCAATTTCTTGGCAAGAAGTTCATTTTGAAAGTGCAAATTAATGATAGGAACATTAAGGGTTATAACTATATATACTTGGTAACATGTATAACTAATGATGAAGATTTGATTTCAGCCTATTATTCTATTAATGATTTAGTGCAGGTACATATTTATTCAAAATAGTTTTTTTTTTTTCATTCCAGTATTCCTTTTATGATTAACACAATTTTTATTTTAGGTATATGAGGAAGACATTGATAGCATGAGCGGGATGGTATATGCTATAATTGAACTTAAAGTGGATAACACCTCTGATGGATTAACACCCGCCAAACATAGCTCTTCGGAATTAAGCAACAAGTTAGATGACAATGAAAACCTCACAGCCTGAATGTCTTCCAATGCCAAAAAAGTGATTAAAAAGGAGCAATAATTTTATATTTTATTGGTTAATTAGAAATACTTTTTTCTTCTACCATAATGATGGACCTTTTTGGTGGTCTATTTCATAATTTGTAGCTTCATCAAACCATGTTGGTATTTAATGTATGTGCTTTTGTTGGTATTTATGAACCTTTTTTTGGGTATTGTTCTTGACTATTTTATATATTATTAAGCAATTATGTAACTTGTTTTGTTCAATCTTGGCATTTTCACTTTATATTTTATATTTTATATATTTATTTACTTTATATATTAATGTATTTGAGCAATTGTTGATATTAAAAATAAATTGACACCGGGCCTCTGGCCCATTTGCTTAGTGCAAAATATATTAATTAAAATGACACTTGGTATCATTCAATTTATGGACCCTATTTTTATCATTTATATTTAAATTATAAAATACTTTAACTTCTGGGATTTTTATTAAGTATGATGCATAAACCAAGAACTATACAACGGTAATATTTATATATCAACAAAGTATAATGCTACCATCCATGAAAAAGTCTCAAAATCAAAATAGAACCTACTAATATTAGGCTCAGCTTCCATGCATGGTAGAACTAAAATGGAACCTACTAAGCTGTTGCCTTTTTACTACTCTTTTGTCTACATTATTAGAACCTACTAATATTGGGTTGAGCTTCCATGCATGTTAGACCCAAAATAGAACCTAAGGTAAACGTAGAACTGGATAAAAAAGTTTGGTATTCATTTTCTCATGTTAATGGATTTCTCAAAATTATGCACCTAAAATTAATTCATGTTTTTTCAGCCATTGCTCATGAAATTTTTTGCTCTATTATGACTAATTAATATTATGACTAAATATTTTTGCATCTTGGGAGTACGTACTATTTTAAAAATAAAAATTGATTGATTTCTAATCTTTTCAATGAATACTAATGAATAATAATGTACCAAATTAATAGATTTTTATTTTAAATTTTTTACTGATTTCTCAAAACCTTGCACTTAAAATTAATTCATGTTTCTTCAACCATTACCCATGATTCTTAAATTCTTTGCTTTATTATGACTAATTAATATCATGACTAAATATTTTTACATATTGAGAGCACGTACTATTTTAAAAATAGAAATTGATTGATTTCTAATTTTTTAATGAATACTGATGAATAATAATAAGCCAAATTAATAGATTTTCATTTTGAATTTTTAATTTTTTTCAATAAATACTAACCAATAAGAATTTTCTAAATAAATAGACTTTTATCTTGAATTTTGGTATTTAATATTTGAAGGTAACCACATGGTCATATATAAGAAAACTATATAATGACGTAAAGGATATTGACACTTTCATATTCTTCTCTTTATTGCTTGTTGCCTACATGGATTCAAGAGAAGCAGCATCTGCAAGACTCCGAAGAAGAAGTATATTAAGGAATAAGAATGCCTCATCATCTTCTTCTCTTCATCATTCAAATCAAATTTCCTCGGATGGTATGTTTATGATTTTTGAGGAAACCTTAGTAAATAACTTTGAGTCTTTGCATATTTCTTTGTTGTTCATACCACTCTCATGCATATAAAACATATACCATGAATATAATTATGTTGAAGAATCATGTGTTGGGCTAATTTATAGTTTGACTTTATATCATTATATTTTGCTAATGATTGATGAAATTTATTTTTTGTATTTAAAAAATATTATCTTTTAATTAGTAACAAAATTCTAATTATATGTGGTAAGTGAACTTCGTAATGCTTTAACAAAACGTCCACAATTATGATTCTTTTGATGAATCATGAATACTATGCAATTTTATAGTTTGTCTTTATATCATTATATTTTTCTTACAGTTAGTGAACTTTATCTTTCTTTTCTTAAAAATATTATATTTTAATCAGTAACAAAACTTTAATGCTATTTGTTAACTCAACTTCATTAAATTTAATATCTGAGTTTTTGTTGGTATTTATTAATCTTTTTTGGTGCTATTATTAACTATTTTATATATTATTAAGTAATTAAATAATATATTTTGATTAATCTTAAAAAAAAATTAAATACCATGTATGGTCTAAATAGTTCTCTTCATGTATGACACCTCTCTTAGTATCTGAGTTTTTGTCATAGTAATATTAATTTATCATATACAATTTCTCATAACAATTATGATTATTATTTTTGATATATAATATTATATCTTATAAATTATGTATTTACAAATACTCAAATACTATTTAAAAAAATAAATAAAGGATATTTGAAATTGCCATATATATATATGTGTGTGTGTGTGTGTGTGTGTTTTCAGCCATTAGTAACAAATTGACTCACACATTAATAGGTTCGCAAATTTCTAATGTATTTTACGTAGTGGCTCTATTATGCTAGAACAATGTTTTTTTGTTGTGTCCTATATCTGATATTATAAATAGTAAGTTAATTATAAATAATAAAACTACTATATACTTTTTAATTAATTATACTTAATATTAAATTAACTCAACTAAAAAGAAAATCTTTTGATAGTACAAGGAAGCTAAAAAATGATAATTAGATTTATTCTCATGCAGTGTAGAATATTAGTTGGATTATGTGTGAGATACAAATAATAGAAAGAGAAGCAAGCAATTTCACCATCTGTTTCTAATGTCAGTACAGTAACCAATCACTTTGTTCATATGCAAGTGGTAGAAGTTGGTATTTATAGTACACTCATTATTAAATTACTTATTTTTTAAACATTATTATTGACATTAGTATATCTTCTAATTTAATGCTACTTAATTTTGTTGATATCTTTATTATTGCAAACTTTATACAGTAGGCTTAGATGCCATTGGTGATGATGGTTTGAATGCCTTTTTGAGGTATGATATTATACAAGTTGAACATAGTATGTCATTTTAATTTATTTTCTAATTATCTTTTTTACTATGATATATGACATAATATATTAATTAAAAAGTAGATTATATATATGATATTGATTTATTATTTTAATTTCATACTAGATAATTTTGGTGAGGATATTCATCATTCTGAGGAAGGTATATTATTAATTTATTTATATTTATTTTATTTTTTATATGTTGATTTTATTTATTCTTCAAAGTATAAAGCTTACTACACATTATTTAATTATATATATATATGTATATTTTATGGAATGTTAGATTACTAGGACATAGGTGATCCTATATCAGTATATGAGTATTGTGGAGCAAATATGTAGTACGAGAAAAGAAGCAAGAAAGATGTTAAAATAAGGAACCCTAAATTCTCCATGTGCTACATGCAAGGCAAGGTTGAGCTGCCGTTTTTGAAACAATCTCCTTATGTGTTGCATAAGTTGTCACATGATAGAGATGCAAGAAGCAACCATTTTTATAATCATGTAAGAAGTTACAACATGATGTTTGTCTTCACATCAATAGGAGGTAAAGTGGATAAGGATATAAATAGAAGTCGCAATCCCTATATATATAGAATAAATCACTACAAGAAAATAGAGTTTTAACAATAGACATTAGCGATGACATTTTTGTTATTGTTAATAATGGATATTAGTGAAAGAATTAGTGACGACAATTTTGCCATCGCTACTAATACTTTTTACCAATAATTTTAGCGATAGAAGAGCTATTAGTGATGGTAGTAGCGATGGCAATGCCATCACTATAGTTGTTGGTAATAGTATTAGCGATAGTTATTTGCCATCGCTAATACTAAGTAATTTTATTTTTTTAATTAGATTTTATTATTATTATCGATGGTAGATAATTATTAGTGATATTATTTTACTGTCGCTAATAAAAATAATTTTATTTTTTAAAATTAAATTTTATTATTATTAGTGATGATAAATATTTATTAGCGATGGTATTTTACAGTTGCTAATAACATTTTTATCGATGGCATATAGCAATCAAATAATCTGCCATCATAAAAATTTAAAAAAATTATTAGCAACGATAAGGTGCATCACTAGTAAAAATTATTTTTTTAATATTATTAGTGATGGAAGATTATTATCATCAACATCGAAAGGCCATTGCTAAAACTAAAATAATTTTATTTTTTAAATTTGGTTGTAAGATTATTAGTGATGAAAAATCATTATTAGCAATAGCTTTTATCGTTGCTAATAAACTTTTAGCGCCGGCTATTACTGATAGTAGATTTGCCCTAATAATATTTTTACTGACGACATTAGCAACCAAAAAATAAGCTATCAAAAAAATATTTTTTTTTATTTATTATAATTATTAGCAATGGTGGAAAGAATATTAGTGATGGTGAAAGTCGATGCTAATAATCATTAGCGATGACAATATTAGCGACAAAAATCCTCATTACAAAAAAAATAATTTATTAAATTTATTAGCAATGACATAAGAGTATTAGAGATGGCAAATGCCATCACTAATATTCTTTAGCGATGACATTATTAGCGATAAAAATAGCCATAATAAATAATATATTTTTTTAAATTTATCATAATTGTTAGCATTAGTGACGGCATATTAGTGACGGACATTATCATCATAAATTTTTTTAATTTATTAAATTTATTAGCGACAGCAAAAAAAGTATTAGTGACCGAAGTTGCCATCGCTAACAATCATTAGTGACGACACTATTTCCAACGAAGTTGCCATCATAAAAATAATTTTTTTTAATTTTTTCTAAATATGGTATAATTTTAGAATTTAAAATTTATTTTTATAGTTTATTATCTAAATAATTATTATTAGAATATCATCGTAAAAGACTATCTTGATTTGATAGCCCAAGCTATGTCGATTAATAAAATTTAATTTCGACGGTCATGAACAATCGCTTAATGATCTGATAGATAAAGACCACTGATGGATCTAAAAACTTATAACGATGATCTTGATAATATTTATAGGATATTATCAAAATTTTACTTCAATCGGACATCATTATCATGGTCAATTTAGCATGGGATTATTTCAACCGTTAAATATAAAATGAGTGATCAAAAGGTCAAATGGCATCCGATCAAGGTAATGTTTTAGATAAATGATCTTTCCTACTATTTTAATTATTTATATGGTGGTGATCATAAAATCCAAACAACGCGTGTATGAACGATCCAAAATAATATATCTCTTGATACTCATTTTTAAAGTTTTTAAGTAATATACTTATACTTTTATAAGATCTACTTAACGTAGGTGATTTATATATATATGATTTAGATTTTATGATTATCATTATTGGGGATAAACCCCGCTCCTACCGAAGTCCAGTTCGATGCTCAGTCTAATGCAACCGATAGCCGTGGAAAAGCTTCAGCAGTCGAGCCTTACCCGAACTTCTTCAGTCGACCGAACTCCTCTATGGCCAAGCCCTGATCGAACTTCTCAGCGGTCGAGCTTCATTCGAACTTCTCAGCGGTCGAGCTCCGATCGGACTCCTACGAGAGTCGAACTCCTTCCGAGCTTCTCCTTCAATCGGATGCCCATGAGAGCCAAACTCCCTTCACACTCCTTCGATCGAACTCCTATAGAAGCCGAATCCTTACTGAACTTCTTCTTCGATCGAACTCCCCCTTAGGAGTCCGAGCTCCTCCAAAATGGATATACATTAAGGTTCTTCACCAACCAATGCCTGCTTTTTTAGAGCTACGGCTATTAAATCTCGATGAACGATCGCCATCAGTCTACCACGGACGATGCTATTGGCCGGTATGGTCATCACCACTAGTTTGGCAATACCTTTTCCTCTGTAATCAGCTCCATGCAACCCACGGTCAGACGATATGACCACCACTACCAGCTTGGTGACACCATTCTCTTCATACCAAACCCCATGCGGCCTAGAGCGATCTGCTACCAGACGGTATGATTGTCACCATCATTCAAGCTCCATCTATAAAAAGAAACCCTCCAGATACGCTTTCTAGAGGCTTTAAGCTCTTCTCTTTCGTCTAAAGCTTAAAGCTCACTTCTCATTCCTGAGCACTCCATTTCTGTTGGCCAGAAGAGCTGACTTGATCATCGAAGAGTCCTATCGGAGCCACCACCACCGACTCCGAATGAAATTTTATTTTGTAGGTCATCAATGGTGACCTCGTGCTCCTCCACTCTAGCTCAATCCAACATCAACCAGATTCTGCACCAACAGAATTAGCGCTAGAGGAAAGAACCTCTATTTTTGAGGTTTTCTTATTCTTAAAGGAGTGCTCAGTGATGACTCCTCTCTTTCCTCTCTAGAGATCTTCCTTCTTCCTCTCTAGAGTTCTTTTCTGAGAAAAAATGCCTCTCAGGAGAGCTTCGACCCGACGATCGATGGCCTCCGCGGCCCGATCTCATCCAGATCCATCTACTCCCGCTTCAACCCTAGTAACTTAGATTCCACCTATACCCACGGTAGATGCGGAGTAGTTCAACCTGCTTGTCTAGTAGGTTCGTGACCTCATGGAGGTAATGTAGGCCATGCAACAGCCCCTAGTGGTGACTCCATTGAAAAATTCGCCATCAGAATGTCAAAAATCGACCCCAAAAAAGAATACTCGGGCTAGCATATCCATCGCTCCTAAAAAGGAAAAACAGAGAGTAGAAGATCCATGTTCGAATCATGATTTTTCTCTAGAGGAGACCTTCCCCATTTATAGTCGAAAGCCTCCCAAAATCTGCAATCAAGACGACGTCCTCGATCACAGACTGCGAAAGATGGACCTGTGGATTGAGAAGCTCGGCCACGTCGCCACAACTCACCTTGACGATGTCCGCATCGATCCTCCTTTCTTTCCTCAAATTATGCAAGAGCCCATCCTGCCGAACTTCGAACTCCCTTAATTCAAAATCTACAACAGAACTTCTGATCCACTTGATCATCTAGAGGCCTTTCGAACTATGATGCTACTCCATGGTGCACCAGATGTCATATTGTGCCGAGCCTTTCCATTTATCTTAAAGAGAGTAGCGAAAAACTGGTACTCAATATTGAAGCCAAGTACGATCTTTTCTTTTGATCAGATGAGCCATCAGTTCGTGGCTCACTTTATCAGCAGCTAACGTCCGCACCGAGGTTTGGATTTTCTGATGAATGTCAAGCAGAAGTAGGAAGAATCCATCCGAGCTTATGTCACCCGGTTTAATCCCGCGGTATTGAAGAGCCGGGACCTTGACCAGTCTGTTGTGATGGCCGCACTCAAGGGCGGCCTTCAGAAGAATGACTTGCTATTTTTTCTGAAGAAGAAGTATCCCAGGGACTTCATCGATCTACTGGCTTGGGTTGAGGGATATGCCTATGCAGAAGAAGCCTTCAAGTTGAAGGACGAAGAAGCCTTTGGAGAGCAACGGGCGGATGGGTATAATAGATCCACCATCGATGGAGGGTCGAGTGAAGTTCGACCGTGCTCATAGACTCCCCTCGGGTGCAAGCAAGCCCGAACTTCTCGAGCTCGCCATCAAGAAAGCTCTGATAGAAGGCCGCGAAGAAGTCCTCCTTTCAAAAGGTTCCATAACTACATCCCCCTCAATGCTTCTAAGGCTTAAGTTCTAATGGAAATTAGGAACCGACTGCCAAGATCAGAAGAATTACGATCTCCCCCAAACAAGCACGATCGAAGTAAGTACTGCCTCTACCATCACGACCACGGCCACGATACTGAAGAATGCATTTAGCTCTGAGACGAAATCGAGGAGCTCATTAGGAGAGGCCATCTAGGTCGATTCCTCAGACACCAGCCTGAAGCAGAAGAAGATCGATCGAGGGTGCTGCCATAGTCAGAACCATCAATAACTTAGGAATAACAAAAAGGTCAGTCGCCTTTCGTATCATCGATGCCACATCTGGAAGGAGCTTAGTACTTCGACGATCCATCATCTCCTAGTGTCAAAGCCAAGAGGAGCTCGCTCCAAATTGAGAAGGCCAGCATGAGATAGAGGAGGTCATCCAGTTTGGAGCTTATCGTTTGAAGGAACTCGGAGGTACAATATTCTCATGACCCTGAAACATAAAAAATCTGGGGATGCACTGTCAGTAACTTTCTTTTAATAAAATTTTTTCATTTCAATAATATTATTTCTTGGTGTAAAAACTACGTGATGATAGAAAAGAAGTAGTCAACAGTGATCATGTTAGGAACAGGAGGAGAACCTCGTCCTAACATGAGCAGATCAAAGTCCTTCAACCTCGGCTAGAGATAAGATCTCTTTCGAGCGATCGAGTCAATCTTGGCTAGAGATAAGATCTCTTCCGAGCGACCGTGTCAACCTCGGCTAGAGATAAGATCTCTCTCGAGCGAGCGAGTCAATCTCAGTTAGAGATAAGATCTCTTTCGAGAAACCGTGCCAACCTCAACTAGAGATAAGATCTCTCCCGAGCGACCGAGTCAACCTCGACTAGAGATAAGATCTCTTTCGAGCGACCGTCAACCTCGACTAGAGATAAGATCTCTTCTGAACGCCCGTGTCAACCTCAGCTAGAGATAAGATCTCTCTCGAGCATCTTTGTCAACCTCGACTAGAGATAAGATCTCTCTCGAGAGACCGAGCTAACCTCGATTAGAGATAAATCTTTTTCGAGCGATCGAGTGAACTCGGCCAAGAGATAAGATCTCTTTCGAGTGACCGTGCCAACCTCGATTAGAGATAATAATCTCTCTCGAAGCGATCGAACCAACCTCGACTAGAGATAAGATCTCTCTCCAAGCGATCCGAGTCAACCTCGGCTAGAGATAAGATCTCTCTGTGAACGTGTCCGAGCCAACCTCGAGCTAGAGATAAGATCTTTCTTCTGAGCGATCGATGCCAATCTCGATAACTAAGAGATAAGATCTCTCTTGAGCGATCGAGTCAATCTCGATCTAGAGATAAGATCTCTTTCAAGCGATTCGAGCCAATCTCTGACTAGAGATAAGATCTCTCCCTGAGCGAGCGTTCGAGCTTCAACCTCGGACTAGAGATAAGATCTCTCCAAGCACCGATGTCAACCTCGACTAGAGATAAGATCTCTCCTGAGTGATCGTGTCAACCTCGACTAGAGATAAGATTTCTCTCGAGCGCCCGAGTCAACCTTGGCTAGAGATAAATCTCTTCGACGCCCGTATCAACCTCGACTAGAGATAAGATCTCTTCTGAGTGATCGAGTCAATCTCAGCTAAAGATAAGATCTCTTTCGAGCGACCGTGTCAATCTTGGCTAGAAATAAATATCTCTCGAGCGGCCCGAGTCAATCTCAGCTAGAGATAAGATCTCTTTCGAGCAACTGTGCCAACCTCGGCTAGAGATAAGATCTCTTCTGAGCGTTGAATCAACCTCGACTAGAGATAAGATCTCTCTTGAGTGACAATGCAACCTCGATTAGAGATAAGATCTCTCTCGAGCGACCAGCCAATCTGTTAGAGATAAGATCTCTTAAGCGAAGCGATCGTAAGATCTCTTCCAAGCGACAACTGGCTAGAGATAAGATCTCTTCGAGCCATCGGCTAGAGATAAGATCTCTTCCAGTTCGACCCAACCTCGGCTAGAGATAAGATCTCTTTCGAGCATCCAAGTTGACCCTCGGTTCGAGATAAGATCTCTCCCGAGCGACCATGCCAATCTCAGCTAGAGATAAGATCTCTTTCGAGTGCCCGTACCACCTCAACTAGAGATAAGATCTCTCCTAAGCAATCGTGCCAACCTCGGCTAGAGATAAGATCTCTCTCGAGTGTCCGAGCCAACCTCGTTAAAGATAAGATCTCTCTCGCGAACCGTGCCAACCTCGGCTAGAGATAAGATAAGATAAGATCTCTCCCAGTGCCATGCCACCTCAACTAGAGATAAGATCTCTCCTGAGTGCCCAAGTCAACCTCGACCAGAGATAAGATCTCTCCCGAGCGACCATGTCAACCTTGGCCAGAAATAAGATCTCTCTCGAGTGACCGAGCTTCAATCTCGGCCAGAGATAAGATCTCTTCCGAGCGATCGAGCCAATCTCGGCTAGAGATAAGATCTCTCCCGAGCGATTGAGCTTCAACCTCGGCCAAAGATAAGATCTCTTTCAAGCGATTGAGCCAACCTCGACTGCAGGAGATAAGATCTCCTCCGAGTTTCAACCTCAACTGCAGGAGATAAGATCTCCCTCGAGTTTCAACCTCAGCTGTAGGAGATAAGATCTCTTTCGAGTTAGCCTCGACTGTTGGAGATAATATCGCCTTCGAGGAGCTCAACCTTCAATCTCGATCATAGGAGATGAGATCTACTTCAACCTCAGTTGGAGATGAGATCTCCCCCGAGCTTCAACTTCAACTTCAACTTTGGCTGAAGATGAGATCTCCTCCGAGCTTCAATCTGAATCGGTGCAGAGCCCTGAAGAGGGCTTCGACAGTCGCCTTTTCTGCACTCCCTTTCTTCGAGTTTCGAACTTGGGAGTGGGGGGAACTATTATTGGGGATATACCCCACTCCTACTAAAGTCTAGTCTGATGCTCAGTCTAATGTAACCGATAGCCACAGAAGAGCTTGAGCGGTCGAGTCTTAGTCGAACTCCTTCAGCCGACCAAACTCCTCTATGGCCAAGCCTTGATTGGACTTCTCAGTGGTCGAGCTCCAGTCGAACTTCTCAGCGGTCGAGCTTCAGTCAGATTCCTACAAAAGCCAAACTCCTTCCAAACTTCTCCTCCAGCTGGATGTCCATGAGAGCCAAACTTTCTCCATGCTCCTTTGATCGAACTCCTATAGAAGTCGAACCCTTGTCGAACTTCTCCTTTGACCGAACTCCCCCTTAGGAGTTCGAGCTCCCTCGAAATGGATATATGCTAAGATTCTTCACCAACCAATGCCTGCTTTCTCAGAGCTATGGCTATTAAATTTTGACGAACGATCGCCATCAGTCTGCCATGGATGATGCTATCGAATGGTATGGTCGTCACTATCAGTCTGATGGTACCTTTTCCTCCATAACCAGCCCCATGCGGCCCATAATTGGATGATATGACCGCCACTACCAGCCTGGCGACACCACTCTCTTCGTACCGAACCTCATGCAGCCTAGAGCAGTCCACTACCAGATGATATGGTCGTCACCATCATTCAAGCTTCGTCTATAAAAAGGAACCCTCTAGATACGCTTTCTAAAGGATCTAAGCTTTTCTCTCTCCTCTAAAGCTCAAAGCTCACATCTTATTTCTAAGCACTCCATTTATGTTGGTCAAAAAAGCTAACTTGATTATCAGAGGTTCCTGCTGGAACCACCACCATCGACTTCGGATGAAATTTTATTTTGCAGGTCACCGACGATGACCTCATCCTCCACTCCAGCTCGATCCAACGTCAACCAAATTCTGCACCAACAATCATCATGAAAATGATTAAAGTAAAAGCAAAGATCATTTATTTATAAGATCTTTTTAATCGGATGTTGTTTGATCTTTTGATCACTTATTTTTTATTTAACAGTCAAAATCATCCTATGCTAAATTGATCATGATAGTGATATTCGATTGAAGTAAAATTTTGATAGTATACTATAAATATTACTAAGATCATTATTAAAAATTTTTGGATCCATCGATGGTTTCTATCCATCAGATCATCAAGCGGTCATTCATGGCCATCAAAATTAAATTTTATCAATTGACATAGCTAGGACTGTCGGATCAAGGCTATCTTTTTTGATGATATTCTAATGATAATTATTTAGATAATGAATGATGAAGATGAACTTTAAATTTTAAAATTATATCATATTTAGAAAAAAATAAAAAAATATTAATAATAAATTTTTTACCGATGGCATTAGCAATGGCAAGTTTGCCATCATTAATAAAATTATGAAAAAAATTTAATTATCTAATAAAAATATTAGCAATGGTTTTTTTATTTTTAGTGATGGAGTTTGTTGCTAATGCTTTTACCAACGGCATTAGAGATGATAAGTTTGTCGTCGCTAATAGTTTGCAACTTCAAAACAATCGAGGAAAAAAAAATTCACTCTCGTACTCATTTTCACTCATTTCCATCCCTCATCCTCCTCTCATCGGCATTCAAACCTCCCTCACCCCCCCAACCCTCCTTTTCTTCCTCCCCATCCTACTCCTACGGCATCCCATGGTCGAGCTCTCTCTCTCTCCTTCCTTCCTTCATCCAGTCATTGCCGAAGCCCTCCCTCTCCTTCCTTTCTCTGTTCCGCCACCACCGGAGCCCCTCCCTCCCCTCCTTTTCTCTCTCGCAAACACCACCATCCCACCATCATCGGAGCCCTACCTCTCCTCTCTTCCTTCATTTCGACATCGTCGGAGCCCTCCCTCCCTTCTTTCCTCCATCTTGACACTAATGAAGCCTCTCTCCTCCATCCTGCCATCACCGGAGCCCTCCCTTTTACTCCCTTCCTTTGTCCGACACCGCTGGAGCCCCTCCCTCTTCTCCATTCTGCCATCATCGATACTGCTAGAGCCCTCCCTCTCCTCCACCCGCCACCGTCGAAGCCCTCCCTGTCCTCCCTTCCTCCGTCCCGCCACTCCTTCCTCCATCCTGCCACCATCGGAGCCCTCCCTCCCCTCCTTTCCTCCATCCTGATACCATCGAAGCCCTTCCTCTCATCGTCGATCATTCCCCATATGGTGGCTCGGTATCTATAGTTCTGTATCATCGAATAAAATATGTAGGAATAATCTATTCGAGAATCAAAGAAGCATATCGAAAGATACATCTCTATATCGAAACTTATGAATAATATTTTATTTTTATTCATTTTAGAATGCTGAAACATCTAGCTCTCATCCATCAGTTGTTGGAGATGAGTAGGAGGATGAGTAGAATGTTATTTATTTTTTTTTAATTTATATATAATTTTGATACATTATTATTCTATTTGCTCTAGTAGAGCAGTGAGGAGTATGCTAGTAGGTAGCAGAGGGTCCGACAGAATCAGATTGCCCAGCAGGATCCAATCAAGCATATGGGTGGCTTCATTGGTACACATGTTGTGGCTAACAGACCGTTAAGAAATTTGTTGGTGCAGAGTTTGGTTGACATCGGATCGAGCTGGAGTAGAAGGGGACGAGGTCGCTGACGATGACCTACAAAATAAAGTTCTATCCGAAGTCGATGGGGGTAGCTTTGGTAGGACTCTCCGACGGTCAAGTTAGCTCTGACCAATAGAAATGGAGTACTCAGTATGAAGTTCGGCATGGTTTCGAGGAGGAGAGAAGAGTTATTTTGAACCTGACGTAAGTATATCTGAAGGATCCTTTTTATAGGCAAAGCTTATTATAACTGCCTTGATTAATGGCTGTCGCAACCATCCTGATCAATGTCGATCATTATTATCATGATAAATGCTGATCGTTATTGTCATGTAACCATTTAGTAGTGGGATCGTCTGTAGAAATCCATCAACAGTCTATAAGGAGTTCGACTTTCATAGAAGTTCGACTGGAGGAGTCTAGCTGTTGAGGAGTTTGGCTCCCATAGAAGTTTGATCGAAGGAGATGTCTGGGAAGTCTGGCTCCTGAGAAGTTCAGCCACTGAGGAGTTCGGCCGAGGCTCGATTGCTAATGAGTTCAGCCAGCTAAAGGGATTTGGAAGGTGCTCGACCGCTAATGAGTTTGGCTGGCTAAAGGGATTCAGAAGGAGCTCGGCCGCTAATGAGTTCGATCGGCTAAAGAAGTTTGAGAAAGGCTCGGCCGCTAAGGAGCTAAGCTAAGGCTTGTTCGCTGAAGCTTTTCTTTGACTATCGGTTGCATTATCGGCTGAGCATCCAATTGGACTTCGACAGGAGTGGGGTTTATCCCTAACAATAGTCTTTCCATTTTCGAGTTTGAAATTCGAAGGAAGGGAGTACCAAAATAGGTGACTACCGAAGTTCTTTCTCGAGCTCCGCACCCATTGAAGTTGAAGTTCGGAGAATCATCTCTCCTGCCTCAGAGGTTACCTGGGGGAGATCTTATCTCCTACAGCCGAGGTTGCCTCGAGGGAGATCTTATCTCCTACATGAGATCTCCCCCGAGCTTCAACTTCAAACTTCAACCTTTTGCTGAAATGAGATCTCCTCCGAGCTTCAATCTGAATCGGTGCAGAGCCCTTGAAGGGCTTCACAGTGCCTTTTTCTGCACTCCCTTTCTTTCGAGTTTCGAACTTGGGAGTGGGGGGAAACTATTATTGGGGATATACCCCACTCCTACTAAAATCTCTAGTCTGATGCTCAGTCTAAGTAACGATAAGCCAGAAGAGCTTTGAGCGGCTCGAGTCTTAGTCGAACTCCTTCAAGCCGACCAAACTCCCTCTATGGCCAAAGCCTTGAATTGGGACTTCTCAGTGGTCGAGCTCCAGTCGGAACTTCTCAGCGGTCGAGCTTCGTCAGATTCCTACAAAAGCCAAACTCCTTCCAAACTCTCTCTCAGCTGGATGTCCATGAGAGCCAAACTTTCTCCATGCTCCTTTGATCGAACTCCTATAGAAGGTCGAACCCTGTCGAAACTTCTCCTTGACCGAACATCCCCCTTTATGAGTTTCGAGCTCCCTTCTAAATGGATATATCTTAAAGATTCTTCAACCAACCAATGCCTGCTTTCTCAGAGCCTATGGCTATTTAAATTTTGACCGAACGATCGCACATCAGTTCTGCCATGGAATGATCTATCGAATGGTAGGTCGTCACTATCAGTCTTGATGCGTAACATTTTCCATCCATAAACCAGCCCGCATGCAGGCCCATAATTGGATGATATGACCGCCAACTACCAGCCTGGCGACACACTCTCTTTCAGTAACCAGAACCTCATGCAGCCCTAGAGCAGTCCACTACCGATGATATGGTCGTCACCGATCATTCAAGCTTCGTCTATAAAAAGGAACCCTCTAAGATACGCTTTCTAAAGGATCAAGCTTTTCTCTCTCCTCTAAAGCTCAAAGCTCACATTCTTATTCTAAGCACTCCTTTATGTGGTCAAAAAAGCTAAACTTGATTATCAGAGGTTCCTTGCTGGAACCACCACCATCCGACTTCGATGAAATTTTATTTTGCAGGTCACCTGACGATGACCTCATCCTCCCTCCAGCTCGATCCAACGTCAACAAAAATTTTATTCCTGCACCAACAATCATCATGAAATGAATTAAATAAAAAGCAAAGATCATTTATTTAATAAGATCTTTTAATCGGATGTGTTTGATTCTTTTGATCATTATTTTTTATTTAACAGTCAAAATCATCCTATGCTAAATTGATCATGATAGTGATATTCGATTGAAGTTAAATTTTGATTCTCCCCCAAACAAGCACGATCGAAGTAAGTACTGCCTCTACCATCACGACCACGGCCACGATACTGAAGAATGCATTTAGCTCTGAGACGAAATCGAGGAGCTCATTAGGAGAGGCCATCTAGGTCGATTCCTCAGACACCAGCCTGAAGCAGAAGAAGATCGATCGAGGGTGCTGCCATAGTCAGAACCATCAATAACTTAGGAATAACAAAAAGGTCAGTCGCCTTTCGTATCATCGATGCCACATCTGGAAGGAGCTTAGTACTTCGACGATCCATCATCTCCTAGTGTCAAAGCCAAGAGGAGCTCGCTCCAAATTGAGAAGGCCAGCATGAGATAGAGGAGGTCATCCAGTTTGGAGCTTATCGTTTGAAGGAACTCGGAGGTACAATATTCTCATGACCCTGAAACATAAAAAATCTGGGGATGCACTGTCAGTAACTTTCTTTTAATAAAATTTTTTCATTTCAATAATATTATTTCTTGGTGTAAAAACTACGTGATGATAGAAAAGAAGTAGTCAACAGTGATCATGTTAGGAACAGGAGGAGAACCTCGTCCTAACATGAGCAGATCAAAGTCCTTCAACCTCGGCTAGAGATAAGATCTCTTTCGAGCGATCGAGTCAATCTTGGCTAGAGATAAGATCTCTTCCGAGCGACCGTGTCAACCTCGGCTAGAGATAAGATCTCTCTCGAGCGAGCGAGTCAATCTCAGTTAGAGATAAGATCTCTTTCGAGAAACCGTGCCAACCTCAACTAGAGATAAGATTCTCGATGGCGACCGAGTCACCTCGCCTAGAGATAAGATCTTTTCGAGCGAGCCGGTGCCAACCTCGACTAGAGATAAGATCCTTTGAACCCCGTGTCAACCTCGCTAGAGGTAAGATCTCCTCGAGCATCTGGGTTCCACCTCGACAGAGCTAAGATATCTTTCGAGAGATCGAGTCTACTCGACTAGAGATAAGATGAGGACCGTGTTCTCGATTAGATAAAACCCTCGAGCATTTGTAACCTCGATAGAGATAAGTTTGGGTCTCTCTTCCAAGCGACCCGGTCACTCCGGCGTAGAGATAAAGATCTCTCTCTGAACGTTGGCAAACCTCCGGTAAACCTTCTCGGTCTTAAGGATAAGATCTCTCCTGTGCGATCGAGTCAACCTCGGCTAGAGCGAATAGCGACGTGTATTCTTCTCCTGAGGGAGCAAACCTCACTGAGATAGTTTGAATACTAAGAGGAAGTTCCTAGATCCCTCGCTGGATAAGATCTCGAGGCCCGACGTCAACCTTGGCTAGAGATAAAGCCTTTCGGCGCCCGTTATCAACCTTGACTAAGAGATAAGTCTCTTCGAGTGCCATGAGTCAAATCTCAGCTAAAGATAAGATCTCTTTCGAGCACCGTGTCAACTCTTGGCTAGAAATAAGAAATATCTCATCAGCGCCGCGAGTCAATCTCAGCTAGAGATAAAGATCTCTTTCGCACGGCCTCGCTAGAGATATAATCTCTCTGAGCGTTGTCAAAATCGACTAGAGATGAGATCTCTCTTGAGTGCATCGCAATCTTCGATAGAGATCAGATCTCTTCAAGCGATCGGGCCAATCTTGGTTAGAGATAAGATCTCTTTTAAGCATCGTACCAACCTGGCTAGAGATAAGATCTCTTCGAGCTCCATCCCAACTTGCAGAGATAAGATCTCTTCGAGAACACCGTGCCACTCGGCTAGAGATAAGACTCTTCGAGCATGCAAGTTGTAACCGTCGGTCGAGATAAGATCTCTCCCGAGCGACCATGCCAATTCAGCTAATAAGATCTTTCGAGTGCCCGTACGAACCTCACTAGAAGATAAGATCTCTTTCGAGCGATCGAGCCAACCTCAGCTAGAGATAAGATCTCTCTCGAGCATCTTTGTCAATCTTGGCTAGAGATAAGATCTCTCTCGAACGACCGAGCTAACCTCGACCTCGGCTAGAGATAAGATCTTTTTCGAGCGCCGTGAACCTTGGCTAAAGATAAGATCTCTCCCAAGTGCCCATGCCAACCTCAACTAGAGATAAGATCTCTCCTGAGTGCCCAAGTCAACCTCGACCAGAGATAAGATCTCTCCCGAGCGACCATGTCAACCTTGGCCAGAAATAAGATCTCTCTCGAGTGACCGAGCTTCAATCTCGGCCAGAGATAAGATCTCTTCCGAGCGATCGAGCCAATCTCGGCTAGAGATAAGATCTCTCCCGAGCGATTGAGCTTCAACCTCGGCCAAAGATAAGATCTCTTTCAAGCGATTGAGCCAACCTCGACTGCAGGAGATAAGATCTCCTCCGAGTTTCAACCTCAACTGCAGGAGATAAGATCTCCCTCGAGTTTCAACCTCAGCTGTAGGAGATAAGATCTCTTTCGAGTTAGCCTCGACTGTTGGAGATAATATCGCCTTCGAGGAGCTCAACCTTCAATCTCGATCATAGGAGATGAGATCTACTTCAACCTCAGTTGGAGATGAGATCTCCCCCGAGCTTCAACTTCAACTTCAACTTTGGCTGAAGATGAGATCTCCTCCGAGCTTCAATCTGAATCGGTGCAGAGCCCTGAAGAGGGCTTCGACAGTCGCCTTTTCTGCACTCCCTTTCTTCGAGTTTCGAACTTGGGAGTGGGGGGAACTATTATTGGGGATATACCCCACTCCTACTAAAGTCTAGTCTGATGCTCAGTCTAATGTAACCGATAGCCACAGAAGAGCTTGAGCGGTCGAGTCTTAGTCGAACTCCTTCAGCCGACCAAACTCCTCTATGGCCAAGCCTTGATTGGACTTCTCAGTGGTCGAGCTCCAGTCGAACTTCTCAGCGGTCGAGCTTCAGTCAGATTCCTACAAAAGCCAAACTCCTTCCAAACTTCTCCTCCAGCTGGATGTCCATGAGAGCCAAACTTTCTCCATGCTCCTTTGATCGAACTCCTATAGAAGTCGAACCCTTGTCGAACTTCTCCTTTGACCGAACTCCCCCTTAGGAGTTCGAGCTCCCTCGAAATGGATATATGCTAAGATTCTTCACCAACCAATGCCTGCTTTCTCAGAGCTATGGCTATTAAATTTTGACGAACGATCGCCATCAGTCTGCCATGGATGATGCTATCGAATGGTATGGTCGTCACTATCAGTCTGATGGTACCTTTTCCTCCATAACCAGCCCCATGCGGCCCATAATTGGATGATATGACCGCCACTACCAGCCTGGCGACACCACTCTCTTCGTACCGAACCTCATGCAGCCTAGAGCAGTCCACTACCAGATGATATGGTCGTCACCATCATTCAAGCTTCGTCTATAAAAAGGAACCCTCTAGATACGCTTTCTAAAGGATCTAAGCTTTTCTCTCTCCTCTAAAGCTCAAAGCTCACATCTTATTTCTAAGCACTCCATTTATGTTGGTCAAAAAAGCTAACTTGATTATCAGAGGTTCCTGCTGGAACCACCACCATCGACTTCGGATGAAATTTTATTTTGCAGGTCACCGACGATGACCTCATCCTCCACTCCAGCTCGATCCAACGTCAACCAAATTCTGCACCAACAATCATCATGAAAATGATTAAAGTAAAAGCAAAGATCATTTATTTATAAGATCTTTTTAATCGGATGTTGTTTGATCTTTTGATCACTTATTTTTTATTTAACAGTCAAAATCATCCTATGCTAAATTGATCATGATAGTGATATTCGATTGAAGTAAAATTTTGATAGTATACTATAAATATTACTAAGATCATTATTAAAAATTTTTGGATCCATCGATGGTTTCTATCCATCAGATCATCAAGCGGTCATTCATGGCCATCAAAATTAAATTTTATCAATTGACATAGCTAGGACTGTCGGATCAAGGCTATCTTTTTTGATGATATTCTAATGATAATTATTTAGATAATGAATGATGAAGATGAACTTTAAATTTTAAAATTATATCATATTTAGAAAAAAATAAAAAAATATTAATAATAAATTTTTTACCGATGGCATTAGCAATGGCAAGTTTGCCATCATTAATAAAATTATGAAAAAAATTTAATTATCTAATAAAAATATTAGCAATGGTTTTTTTATTTTTAGTGATGGAGTTTGTTGCTAATGCTTTTACCAACGGCATTAGAGATGATAAGTTTGTCGTCGCTAATAGTTTGCAACTTCAAAACAATCGAGGAAAAAAAAATTCACTCTCGTACTCATTTTCACTCATTTCCATCCCTCATCCTCCTCTCATCGGCATTCAAACCTCCTCCCCCCAACCCTCCTTTTCTTCCTCCCCATCCTACTCCTACGGCATCCCATGGTCGAGCTCTCTCTCTCTCCTTCCTTCCTTCATCCAGTCATTGCCGAAGCCCTCCCTCTCCTTCCTTTCTCTGTTCCGCCACCACCGGAGCCCCCCTCCTCCTTTTCTCTCTCGCAACACCACCATCCCACCATCATCGGAGCCCTACCTCTCCTCTCTTCCTTCATTTCGACATCGTCGGAGCCCTCCCTCCCTTCTTTCCTCCATCTTGACACTAATGAAGCCTCCTCTCCTCCATCCTGCCATCACCGGAGCCCTCCCTTTTACTCCCTCCTTTGTCCGACACCGCTGGAGCCCCTCCCTCTTCTCCATTCTGCCATCATCGATACTGCTAGAGCCCTCCCCTCCCCATCCGCACCCGTCGAAGCCCTCCCTGTCCTCCCTTCCTCCGTCCCGCCACTCCTTCCTCCACCTGAATCGGAGCCCTCCCTCCCCTCCTTTCTCCATCCTGATACCATCGAAGCCCTTCCTCTCATCGTCGATCATTCCCCCATATGGTGGCTCGGTTCTATAGTTCTGATCATCGATAAAAATGTAGAATAATCTATTCGAGAATCAAAGAAGCATATCGAAAGATACATCTCTATATCGAAACTTATGAATAATATTTTTTTTTATTCATTTTAGATGCTGAAACATCTAGCTCTCATCCATCAGTTGTTGGAGATGAGTAGGAGGATGAGTAGAATGTTTTTTATTTTTTTAATTATATATAATTTTGATACATTATTATTCTATTTTGCTCTAGTAAGAGCAGTGAGGAGTATGCTAGTAGGAAGCAGAGGGCCGACAGAATCAGATTGCCCAGCAGGATCAATCAAGCATAGGGTGGCTTCATTGTACACATGTTGTGGCTAACAGACCGTTAAAAATTTGTTGGTGCAGAGTTTGGTTGACATTCGATCGAGCTGGAGTAGAAGGGACGAGGTCGCCTGAACGATACCTACAAAATAAAGTCTATCCGAAGTCGATGGGGGTAGCTTTGGTAGGACTCTCCCGACGGTCAAGTTAGCTCTGACCAATAAATGGAGTACTCAGTATGAAGTTGGATGGTTTCGAGGAGGAGAGAAGAGTTATTTTGAACCTGAACGTAAGTAAATCTGGGATCCTTTTATAGGCAAAGCTTATTATACTGCCTTGATAATGGCTGTCGCAACCATCCTGATCAAATGTCGATCATTATTATCATGAAAATGCTGATCGTTATTGTCATGTACCATTTAGTAGTGGATCGTCTGTAGAAATCCATCAACATCTATAAGGAGTTCGACTTTCATAGAAGTTCGATGGAGGAGTCTAGCTGTTGAGGAGTTTGGCTCCCATAGAAGTTGATCGAAGGAGATGTCTGGGAAGTCCCCTGAGAAGTTCAGCCACTGAGGAGTTCGGCCGAGGCTCGATTGCTAATGAGTTCAGCAGCTAAAGGGATTCAAAGGAGCTCGGCCGCTAATGAGTTCGATGGCTAGAAGTTTGAGAAAGGCTCGGCCGCTAAGGAGCTAAGCTAAGGCTTGTTCGCTGAAGCTTTTCTTTGACTATCGGTTGCATTATCGGCTGAGCATCCAATTGGACTTCGACAGGAGTGGGGTTTATCCCTAACAATAGTCTTTTCATTTTCGAGTTTGAAATTCGAAGGAAGGGAGTACCAAAATAGGTGACTACCGAAGTTCTTTCTCGAGCTCCGCCCCATTGAGTTGAAGTTCGGAGAATCATCTCTCCTGCCTCAAAGGTTACCTGGGGGAGATCTTATCTCCTACAGCCGAGGTTGCCTCGAGGGAGATCTTATCTCCTACAATCGAGGTTGTCTCGGGGGAGATCTTATCTCCTGCAACCGAGGTTATCTCGGGAGAGATCTTATCTCCTACAGCCGAGGTAAGGTTGCCTCAGAGGAGATCTTATATCCAACAGTCGAGGTTATCTGGGAAGAGCTTATCTGCAGCCGAGATTGTCTCAGGGAAGATCTTATCTTCTGTTGATTGTCTGGAGGAGATCTTATCTCCTACAGTCGAGATAAGGTGCCTCAGGGAGATCTTATCTCCTACAATCGAGGTTGTATCGAAGGAGATCTTATCTCCTACAGCTGAAAAGGTTGTGGGGGAGATTTATCTCCTACAGTCGAGATTGCCTCGGGGAAATTATCTCCTGTAGTCGAGGTTGTCTCGGAGGAGATCTTATCTTCAGCAGTCGAGGATGCCTCGGGGGAGATCTTATCTCCTACGGTCGAGGTAAGGTTGCCTCGGGGAAAATCTTATCTCCTATAATCGAGGTTGTCTTGGAGGAGATCTTATCTTCCTACATCAGAGGTAAGGTTGCTCGAAGGAGATCTTATCTCCAGCAGTCGAGGTTCCTCAGGTCTCCTGCAGTCGTTGTCTCGGAGGAGATCTTATCTCCTGCAGCCAAGGTAAGGTTGCCTTGGGGGAGATCTTATCTCTGCAGTCGAGGTTGCCTCGGAGGAGATCTTATTTCCTACAGCTAAGGTTTCTCGGAGAGATCTTATCTCCAACAGTCGAGGATGTCTCAGGGGAGATCTTATCTCCTACGGCCGAGGTAAGATTGCCTTGGGAGAGATCTTATCTCCAGCAGTCGAGGTTGTCTCAGAAGAGATCTTATCTCCTACAGCCGAGGTTGTCTCGGAGCAGATCTTATCTCCTACAGTCGAGGTTGAAGGATTTCGATTCACTTCATGTTAAGACGAGGTTCTCCTCCTATTCCTGATACGACCTTTGGATTGTTTCTTTTTTATCATCACGTAATTCTTGCACCAGGGATCAATAATGCTGAAATGAAGGAGTTTTATTAAAGAAAGATTACTGGTAATACATCCTTAGATTTTCTGAGTTTCAAGATCATGGAATCATCATCCCTCCGAGCTCCTTCAGGTGATAAGTGCCCGACCGGATGACCTCCACCACTTCATACGGACCTTTCCAATTAGGGGTGAGCTTTTCTTGGCTCTGAGGCTGAGAGACAGCGACTCGTCGGAGTACTAAGTTTCCTAATCTGAATGTCTTATTTCTAACTCTAGAATTATAGTACCGAGCCACCTTCCATCTGTAGGATGCCATCCGGATATGGGCTTTCTCTTTTTTTTCTTTCAGCAGATCGAGGTGAACTCTTAGGTCCTATAGATTGTGCTGCTCGTTGAAGACCATGACTCATATAGATGGAAGTTTAAGTTCGATCGGGATAACCGCCTCCATGCCGAAGGCCAAGGCGAAGGATATTTCCTCAGTCAATATCCTTTGTGTAGTTCGGTATGCCCAGAGGATGTGGTAGAGTTCGTCCACCCAGGCTTCCTTTGCACTATCAAGCTTTGTCTTGATGTCTTATAATAGGATCCGGTTGGTCACCTCAGCTTTTCCATTGGCCTACGGGTGAGCCATCGATGTGAAGTAGTGGGATATATTTAGTTTTTCATAGAACTCGACGAACCTTGCCGCAGCAAATTATCGCCCATTATTGGTTATGAGGGTTCAGGGCAGATCGAACCGGCACACCAGTGATTTTCAGATGAAGTCTTACACCTTGACCTCGGTAATCTTCGCTAGTGGTTCAGCTTCGATCCACTTGGTGAAATAATCGATCGTGATCAGGAGAAACTTTCACTGCTCGGATGCCATAAAAAATGGGCCAAGTATGTCCATTCCCCATTGCGCAAATGGCCAAGGTGCACTTAGCAGAGCAAGCTCAGAGGTCGGCTGTCTTTGTACGTTTGCGTTCTTCTAACAGTGGTCGCACTTCTTCAGATACTTCATGGAATCGTGAAATACGGTCGGTCAATAGTACCCTTATCGAAGTAATTTTTGTGATAGGGATCTGGCTCCTACGTGACTTCCACAGAGTTCCTCGTGCACCTCCCATAATGCGAGGTCAGCCTCTGAAGGTCGGAGACATCTCAGCAATAAAAGTGAGTATGACCCCTTGTACAGCCTTCCTTCATACAAAATATAGCGGGAGGCCTGATTCCTAAGTTTTCGAGCTTTTTTCGAATCATGAGGAAGGACCCCCTCCTTGAGGTAGGCGACCAACGGGTCAATCCAGCTTGGCTCGAATTCCATCTACAAAATGACCTGGGGTTCCTTTATGGTTGGGCACTACAGAGTCTCCAAGAATACTTCTTTGGGAAGCTCGGCAGGGGCTGAAGTGGCCAACTTGGAGAGAAGGTCGGCTCTTACATTTTCCGCCCTCAAAATTTATTGAATGCCGAAACTGTCAAAGGCCAGAGTCAAATTTCTGACCTTCTCAAGGTATCTCACCATATTGTCCTCCCACATCTCGTAGCTACCATTAACTTGGCATACCATCAGCTAAAAATCGCTGTAGACTTGAAGTCGATCTACTTTTAATTTTTTTGCTATTTTTAATCCGACGATCAGTGCTTCATATTCAGTCTTATTGTTGGTCGTAGGAAACTCGAAGCATAGTGCGTACTCAACGATAATGCCCTTAGGGCTAATTAAGATCAGTCTTGCACCAACTTCGGCGAAGTTGGACGAGCCATCCACATGTAGAGCCCAAAATCCTTTGGAGAGGTCGGCACTTTCCTTGGGGAGGTTTGATTGTGATAGCAGAGCACCGATTTCATTCTGTTCAGGCTCAGCTTCGACTGGAATGGTGCATTCTAACACAAAATCGCCTAATATCTGGGCCTTGATAGATGGCCGGGGCCGGTAGTTGATGTCAAACTCTATGAGTTCGATTGTCTATTTTGCAATTCTTCCAGAAGTATCCGCTCGGTAAAGGACTGCTTTTATTGGTTGGTCCATGAGGACCGTAATGGTGTGCTTCTGAAAATAAGGTCAAAGTCTTCGGACAGCAATTAGAAGAGAGTAAATTAGTTTTTCTAACCTTGAGTACCTGATCTCCGCATCCCTCAGGACCCAGCTCACGTAGTAGATCGATCACTGCATCTTCACTTCCTCTTTGATCAGGACTGCCGCTAGGGCCACCAAAGAGATAGCTAGGTATAGGAATAATTTCTCTCTAGGTTCGGGCTTTTCCAGCAATGGGGATGAGTCAAGGTAGTTTTTAAGCTCCTCGAATGCCTGTTGGCACTCCACTGTCTAGTAGAAGTTCTTTGGTTATCTAAGAACTTGGAAGAAGGGCACACATCGTTCGACCGACCTTGAGATAAAATGATTTAGGGACATTACCTTTTTGGTCAAGCGCTGAACTTTTTTGATCATTTTTGGGGCGGTCATCTTCTGAATGGCTCAGATTTTCTCAGGGTTTGCTTCAATTCCGCGTCTTGACATCATGAACCCCAGAAACTTTTCTGAGGTCACGCCAAAGGCGCACTTGGTCGGATTCAGTTTCATCTTATACTTTCTGAGTGCATCGAAGATCTTTTTAAGGTCAGTGAGGTGATCTATTGAAGCTCGGCTTTTGATGAGCATATCATCCACATACACCATGTTGCGGTTGATCTGCTCCTTGAAGATCTTATTGATCAAATGCTGGTACGTTGCTCCTGCATTTTTTAGCCCAAAGGGCATGATCCTATAACAATAAAAACCACGGTCAGTAACGAAAGCGGTCTTCTCCTTATCCTTAGGTGCCATCCATATCTGGTTATAACCAGAGAAGGCATCTATGAAGGTGAGGAGCTCATAGCCCGAGGTCGCATCCACTAGTTGATCAATCTTGGGTAGAGGGTAACTGTCTTTCGGGCAGGTCTTGTTCAGCTTTTTGAAGTTAATGCACATCCTCCACTTGTTCGCCTTTTTGACGAGGACCACATTTGAGATCTAGGTCGAATAATTAACCTTCCGGATGAATTCAGCTTTGAGGAGCTTGTCTATTTCTTCGGCGATTGCTTTCTATCTCTCTTGGGTGTGGTGGCGCATCTTTTTTTTTAATCGACTGATGCCTCGGATCGACGGCCAGTCGATGTTCCATGACCTCGGCGTCAATCCCTGGCATGTCTGCTGGGGTCCAGGTGAAGACATTCGCATTTCTTTTGAGGAAGGTAACGAGTTGCTTTCAAACTTTGCCTATCAAGTTGGAGTCGATCTGCACCGCATGCTCGACGTTTTCGTCGTTTAAGAGCACAGAGACGAGGTCCTTCATAGGCTCACCCCGTTCTTCAGTGAGGTCATCTCGGACATCCAATTCATTAACAAGATAAGAGTCGGACTGCTCTCCCTTATGTAGGGTAATCGAGTAGCAGTGCCTCACCAAAACTTGGTCTCTCCTGACCTCTCCGATCTCGTGATTTGTCAAAAATTTTATCTTCAAATAATAGGTCGATACCACCGCCCGAAGTGCATTTAGACTAGGTCAGCCAAGAATGGCATTGTAGGCGGACGAAGTTCTCACGACTAGGAAATTGACTTGCGCTTTGGTCAGTTTTGGGCATTGTCCTGCTGTCACAATTAAAGTTATTATGCCCTTAACTAGTACGGCGTTGCTAGTAAATCCTATCAGCGGAGAGTTCATAGGCCCCAAGTGGTCATCGAATAAGGACATTTTCAAAAAGACATCGTAAAACAACACATCGGCCAAACTTTTATTATCCATCAAAATATGGCGTACATCATAATCGATAATGTTCCGAGAGATTACAACCGCATTATTGTGCAGAAATTGGACCCCCTGGGCATCCACCTTGGTAAAGGTCATAGATTTCTCGATCCTCCATCTCTTCACCGATCCTTTGGATCTGCTGGCCTCTTCTCGTTGAAGTCCCCCCAAGATAGTATTGATGACATTGAGAGACGGTCGATCTTCTTGGTCCTCTCCCCTCGGTGGTAGCACCCTCAGCTGATCCTCCCACCCTTCGGACCATCTCCATAGGAATCGATCAAGTCTACCTCATCCGACGAGCTCTTCGATCTCGTCCTGGAGTTGGATGCACTCCTCAATGTCATGGTCGTGGTTTCGATGATAAAGGTAGAACTTATTGGGATTGCATTTGCTGGGGTGGGAACGCATCTTCTCCGATCTCGAAAGTTGTTCCCTGATTTCCATCAGCACTTGGATCTTTGGAGCATTAAGGGGGGCGTAGTGAAATCTTCGTTGGAGAGAACCTCAGCACTGGGAAGAACCTTGGTGCTGAAGAGAATCTCGACACTGAGGAGAACCTCGGTGTGTCCTTTCGTTGGGGCTTCCCCACCACCGGACCCAAGGGGGAGTTCGAGCTCGCCTGCACTTGAAGGAGTCCTGGAGCGCGGTCGAGCTTTACTTAGTTTCCCTTCTTCGGTAGGCTTGCCCAACTCACCGACTTGCTGCTTATCATCGGCTTCATCATCCTTGATCTTGAAGGCCTCCTCAGTCCGGGCATAATCTTCAGCTCGAGCTAGCATGTCAGCAAAGTCCCTGGGATACTTCTTTTCTAGGGAGAATAGCAAGTCGTTCTTCTAAAGGTCACCCTTGAGTGTGGCCATTGCAATGGACTGGTCTAGGTTTCGGACCTTCAATGCCATGGCGTTAAATCGGATGACATAAGCTCGGATGGATTCCCATGCTTCTGCTTGACATTCATCAAGAAATCCGAACTTCAACACGGACGCCAACTACCAACGAAGTGGGCTACGAACTACTGGCTCATCTGATCAAACGATAAGATGGTTCTCAGCTTAAGCACCGAGTACCAATTCCTGAAGGCTCTCTTAAGGGTCGAGGGAAAAGCCCGACATAAAATAGCATCTGGTGCACCATGGAGCAACATCATCATTCGAAAGGCTTCCAGATGGTCGACTGGATCGGTGGTCCCATCGTAACTCTTGAATTATGGGAGCTTGAAGTTTGGTGGGACTGGTTCCTACATAATTTTCTACGAAAAGAGAGGGTCAGCACAAACATCGTTACCATGAGAGGAGGGATTGTGACAGAGTTCTTCGATCCATCGGCTCATTTCTAAGAGCTTTTGATCTAAGAGATCCTCACAATCTTTGATCTCCAAGATTTTTTGGTAGAATGGGTGCGAACCTTCCACCTGGGTCGAGTCGTGGTCTGAGCAGGAGCCTTCCCTCTTCTGCTTCTCCCTTTCGAAGATCGGAGGCTGGGTAGCCCAAGTCGGCCATTCTTGAATCGGACCACAGGGCTCTGGAGAATCCCGCATCGATTGAGCTGGTGTCGGGGCCTACTGGTGTATGGCTTGCATCGCCTACATCACCTCCGTAAGGCCACAAACCTGCTGGACGAGCAGATTGAACTGCTCCGCATCCACCACAGCTATAGATGAAACTTGGGTTGCTAGGGCTGGAGTGGGAGTAGATGGATCTGAGCGAGATTGGGCTGCGGAGGCCGTTGATCTCCGGGTTGAAGCTTTCCTGGGAGGCATTTTTTTGGGAAGAACTTTAGATCGCTACTGAGCACTCCTTTAAGATCGAGGGAACCTCAAGTACAGAGAGCCCTTCCTCTAGCGCCAAATCTGTTGGTGTAGAGTTTGGTTGATGTCGAATCGAGCTGGAGTGGAAGGGGATGAGGTCGTCGGTGGTGACCTACAAAATAAAGTCCTATCCGAAGCCGGTGGGGGTAGCTTCGGTAGGATCCTCCGATGGTCAAGTTAGCTCTGGCCAACATAAATGGAGTACTCAGTGTGAAGTTCAGCAATGTTTCGAGGAGGAGAGAAGAGTTATTTTGAACCTGGCGTAAGCGTATCTAGAGGATCCTTTTTATAGGTGGAGCTTATTGTAACGGCCTTGATTAATGACTGTCGTAACCATTCTGATTAATGCTGATCATTATTGACTTGATAAATGCCGATCGTTATTGACTTGATAAATGCCGATCGTTATTGTCATGATAAATGCCGATCGTTATTATCATATAACCGTTTAGTAGTGGGATTGCCTGTAGGAATCCGTCAATGGTCTGTAAGGAGTTCGGCTTCCATAGAAGTCTGACTGAAGGAGTCCAACTGTTGAGGAGTTTAGCTCCCGTAGAAGTTCGATCGAAGGAGATGTCTGGAGAGTCTGGCTCCTGAGAAGTTCAGCCACTGAGGAGTTTGATCGGGGCTCGACCGCTAATGAGTTCGGCTGGCTAAAGGGGTTCGACCGCTAATGAGTTCGGATGGCTAAAGCGGTTCAAAAAAGACTCGATCGCTAAGGAGCTTGGCTAAGGCTTGTCCGTTGAAGCTTTTCCTTGACTACCGATTGCATTGTCAGCTGAGCATCCGACTAGACTTCGGTGAGCAGGGTTTATTCGCAACAAAATCTATACTAAAACTCTTCACTATAATTATCAAAATTCTTATATGTATACTTTAATTAATTTAATTTTATTATTTATTTATTATAGACATGGTAATTGGATCATCCATCAAGCTAACTGTAGTTGTGGAAAGCCACACACCGGTCTGAAAGGACTGATGATTATTTAGATTCTAGGTCATGATAGATTGCGATAAAAATTTTAAACTATATTTATTAAGTTATTACAGAATTTGATATATATATTAGAACTAATATATTTTTGAACTATGTAGATAGATTATGCGGAGTACATCATTATGTGGTATGGTGATGACCTATCTACTTAACCCATCCTTGATCTTAAGAGATGGCTCAGGGTCACCAGAGGGGTGAGTAGGAGCCGAGTCATAGGATTTGGCCATAGCTTCGACCCTCCAACGATAATCCTCTTTGGCATCCTCACAGGCCTCGATTTTCTAGATTTAGAGCGATGCCCACATGAAGGAGGTCGTGCAGAAGCTTTTGAGCCAGTGATCTTAGAGCATTTGAAATGTCATCCGTGATGCGGTCATAGAGGATATTCATGATCCATGGTTGAGCGACCAGCTAGGCTCGTTATTCCAACCATCTCATCAGGTAATTCTATTAGTAAACTCTTTTACTTATTTTAAGTTTTCATATTTAGAAGCTTCACATATTTAGACTAAGCTTGAGTCAAAAAAGAAAATCTAAGGATTAAAAATTCAATCTAACCATCTAATTGATGGGTCGGAGGTGTCTATAGTTTTATATCATAGAATGGAACGTATAGGAATAATTTATTTGAGAATCGAAGAAGAGTATCGAAAGATACACCTCCATATTAAAACTTAAGAATAATATTTTATTTTTTTTATTTCAGAATGCTAGAATATCTGGCTCTTATTTACCAACTATTGAAGATGAGCAAGAGGACGAGGAGCAAGAGGATGAGGATGATGTTACCTAATATTTTTTTATTTGTATATAATTTTGATACTTATAAAATAGTATCTTAATATAAAATTATATAATTTATATTTTTAATATAATATAATTAATTTTATATTTATTATTATATTAAATAGTTATTATCTTTTTAATATATTTTAAAAAATATTATTATTTATTAATAAATTTTAAATTATTTAATTATAATTTTTTTAAAAAAATTAAAAATTATTAGCAATGACATTAGTGATGGTAGATTACCATCGTTAATAATTTTTTAAAATTTAAAAAAATAAAAAAAATATTAGCAATGGCATTAGCAATAAAATTATCATCACTAATAGTTTTTTAATTTTTTTATAAAAATTAAAAATTATTAATGATGACATTAGCGATAAAAATATTATTGCTAATGCCATTGGACTATTAAAATTAAAAATATTATTGCTAATTAATAAAAATTAAAATTATTAGTAATAAGGGTTTTTCAGATTGACTTTTACAATGATATTAGCAACGGCAAGATTATTAGCGATGGCATATGGACTATTAACGATGGCGTTTAGCTATCGCTAATAGTCAAAATTTTTGTAGTAAGTGGACAAAACTAGTTTGACTCCAAAATTTGCACAACTCTAAATTGATGATATAAATAATGAAATGTCCAATATGATTTCTATAGTAAAATATTTTATATTCTAAACACAACTATAAGTTTAATGTATATTTTTATTTTTTAATAATTACTTAATTTATTGAATTATTTCTTTAGGAGTAGGGATGACAATGGCCAATTTGATGTTGATATTGTGGCTTCATAGAAGATAAATCAAATCCATTGGTTAAGACCTTTAGAATGACAAAGGATAGAATGCATGCTAATATAATCGATAATATGAAGATTAGACTAATATGCAAATGTTTTATAGATGGAAGGAGATACAATCTACCAATGTATTCTGAAGTTGCTACTTTGATAGTTGGTGACATTGGATCTACAAAATATGAAAGTGACATTATTGTACAAAATAAATCAGGACTGTTACAATGTATCCATGAGGCTTATTTGCTATATGTGCCAATGCGATGCCCATTATTGTTTCCATATGGAGAAGATGGATACAGAGATAATGTTAAGCTCAGTGCAATAAATACCAACTCTGTTGCTAAAAGGAGAAAAGTGATGCTGAGGCAATTCTTTGCCTTTGAAATTCAAGATAGAGACAATAAGCCTCAAACTATTTTGAATGCAGGTAAGCTTTTTCAACAATTTCTGGTAGATGGATATACAATGATCGAGTCTGAAAGACTATCTTATATAAGAATGCATAAAAAGAATTTGAGAGCATACTTTTACAAAAGCCTCGTGGATGCTATGCTTAGAGGAGAGACGAATCCATCGTCTCAAGAAAAACGTATTATCTTACCTTCATCCTTCATAGGAGGTGCATGGTACACTATACAGAATTATCAAAATGCAATGGCTTTATACAAGTGGGATGGATATCCAAATTTGTTTATAACTTTCACATGTAATCCAGAATGATCTGAAGTTTCTAGATTTTTAGAGTCAAACCACTTGAGAACAGAAGATAGGCTTGACATTGTATGCAGAGTTTTCATGATCAAGCTCAACCAGTTGATCAAAGATCTAAAAGATGATAATTTCTTTGGAATTATAGGTAATAATTTATAACTAGTTCGTATCATTTTCACTCAATGTATTATTTTTACTTAATTTTGTATGTGAAGTCATTTTTGTTCCTCTATACAGTGATATATACAATTAAGTTTCAGAAGTGTGGATTGCCTCATATGCACATATTGTTGTTTCTTTGTAAGAAAGATAAGTATCCGATAGTGAAGGACATTGATAGGATTATATCAACTGAAATACTTAATAAGCAAAAGTTTTCTATATTGTTTAAGGCAGTTAAGCTAATGGCAGTTCACCTTGCATTGTTGATGGTAATTAAATATTCAAAATATTTTTTGAAAGCATTCAATGAGTTTACTATCATTGATGAAGAAGGCTATCCATGGTACAAGAGATCAAATAATGGTGTGACGATAGAGAAGAATGGTGTGATTTTAGATAATAGATTTGCCATACCTTACAATCCAAAGTTGCTGACAAAGTACAAAGCTTACATAAATGTTGAATGATGAAATCAATCCAGGTCCATAAAATATCTTTTCAAGTATATGAATAAAGTCATGATAGAGTCACTACAGCCATTTATGGTGGTATGGAGAATTCAGGAACTGAACAATGCAAGAACGAAATCAAAATGTTCTATGATCGTAGATACTTATCTCCATATGGGTCTATCTGAAGAATTTTTGGACTTGACATTAACTACAGAGAACCTCCAGTTGAAAGACTATCATTTCAGTTGCCAGAGCAACATATGATGGCTTTTCTTGATGACGATCCAATTGATTCTATTGTTGAGCATAATGCACAAAGGACCATAATGTTCAATGCTTGGCTAGAGGCTAACAAGAAATATCTAGAAGCAAAAGAATTGACTTATATTGATTTTCCTACAAGATTTGTCTTCAAAAAGGATATTCATTAGTGGTCTCCTAGAAAATATGGTTTCTCAATTGGCAGATTGTACTACACTCCACCTGAAAGCGGGAAAGTTTATTGTCTACATACTTTGTTGAACATAGTCAAAGGACCAATATGTTATGAAGATATCGGGACAATTGATGGAGTTCATTATTGTTCATTTAAAGATACATGCTTTGCAATGAACTTATTGGATGATGAGAAAGAATACATCGATGGAATAGTAGAAGCAAGTTCATGGGCATCAGTTGAGTACTTAAGGCATTTGTTTGCCATGTTGCTTTTCTCTAACACTTTGTTTAAGCCAGAATTTGTTTGGAAGAAGACTTGGGAATTATTATCCGACGACATTCTTCATAGGCAAAGAACATTACTAGGACACGATTGTAAGTTTCTTCTTAATATCCCATAGATTTAAATATTTAATTTAAACTTTTTAATTGTTATGAATTTATGTTTTTCTTTAATAGCTTACTATTATGTATGTTACAACCTTACAACTTATAGATGAGGAGCTAAAGAATTATGCTCTTATTGAAATTGAAAATTTGTTGCAATATAATTGGAGAAGTCTTGCTGACTTTGAATCAATGCCTTATCCAGATATGAATAGAGCACAAAGAGGTGGTAACAAGTTGATGCATGATGAGCTAAGCTACGACAGAAGTATTTTAGCCAAAGAGCTTCAGCACCTTCTAAATTTACTCATTGATGAGCAAAGGTGTATCTATGACAAGGTAATAAGTGCCATTAATTCCAACGATGGTGGTGTCTTCTTTGTTATTTATGGTTATGGGGGTATAGGTAAGACATTTGTTTGGAAGACTCTCTTAGCTTCATTGTGATCATAGGGAAATATTATGTTAAATATTGCTTCCAGTGGGATAGCATTTCTATTTCTCCCTGATGGTAGGACTGCACATTCTAGATTTGGTATACCATTGCAAATAAATAAAGATTCAGTCTGCAACATAAGGCAAGGCAGTGATTTAGTTGAGCTCTTGGTACATACTCAGCTTATTATATGGGATGAGGCATTGATGACAAACAAGCTTTGTTTTGAAGCACTTGATAGGAGCTTAAGAGATATCATGAGGTCCTCAAATCTAGAATATGCAAATCAGCCATTCAAAGGCAAGGTAATAGTATTTGATAGAGACTTTAGGCAGATTTTACCAGTAATACTGAAAGCAACAGGGCATATGATAGTCTTCTCAACTATTAATTCCTCATATCTATAGAATCATTGTAAATTGTTAACATTAACATGAAATATGAGGCTCCATTTAGGATAGTCAAGCATTGTTAACCAAGAGATTAAAGAATTTTCAAACTGGATAATCTCAATAGGTGAAGGAGCAATAGATGAAAGGAAGGTGAAGCTATGGTTGATATTCCTGATGATGTTCTCATAAATGTCTCAGATAATTCTATAAAGTCAATTATTGAGAGCACGTAGCCTAATATTTTGGAAAAACTAGATGACCTCAATTATTTTCAAGAAAGAGCAATTCTTGCTCCCACCCTATTGAATGTTGATGTTGTTAATGAGTACATGCTTTCAATGATCCCAGGGAAAGAGAGAATATATTTGAGGTCAAACAGTGTTTGCAAGGTAGATGCAAATGTTGATAGTATAGATGATTTATACATAACAGAATTCTTGAACTGCATAAGGATGTCAGGCCTACCAAATCATGTGTTAAAGCTGAAAGTTAGTGCTCCTGTGACATTGCTTAGAAATATTGATAAATCTTTGGAGTTATACAATGGTACAAGATTAATTATTAGTCAACTACGGAAGCACGTGCTTGAAGCAAAAGTGATTTTAAGAAGTAATGTTGGTCAAAAGATTATCATTCCAAGGATGGTAATAACACCTTCAAATGCTAGATTACCTTTTAAGTTTTGTAGGAGAAAATTTACTTTGGCAATAAGTTTTGCTATGACTATAAATAAGAGATAAAGTCATTCTCTTTCAAATGTGGGTTTATATCTATCTAGCCTTGTATTCACTCATGGACAACTATGCGTTGCCATTTCAAGAGTTTGGAGTAGAAGTGGACTAAAGATTTTCATTCTTGATAAAGATGGAAACCCTTCAAAGAGTACCACCAACGTCCTATATAAAGAAGTATTTAATAATTTATCTTAGGTTATTATCTATACAACCTTTTTGTTAGATGTATGCCCTGAAAGCCAGATTGACCGACACATGTAAAACTTTCTATGGATATATTTTATAATATTTGATTTATTAATAAAATTTAAATTATTTTATCATTCATATTTGTGTTACATTGTATCTGTGAATCATCCATTGGGTTAATGGACATGATAATACATATTCTAAAGAATTGAGAAGTTAAGATAAGTGTTATTATAATTAACTCATAAACTGCTTTCGATCATAGAATCATCACAAAGATGATGATCGATCTAGAAGATTGATATACGATTGCTTTCTTTGATCAATAGTCTTGAATCTATAGTATAGAGATACTAGAGTGAAAGTACAAGTGCTTATTAAGAATAAGGGTACTGAGCATGATCAATTTTTGAGCAATTATAAGAAAGTCGAAAGTCTACCTTCTCGTCAGTGACATACTCATTACTACACCTGTGTGTCCGATTCTCTAACCTATGGTGCATCGATAGGTTACCTTGAGGATATTATAGTTTGACATACTATAACTCGATCTCTTAGTCATATGAAACCTTAAGGTGTATGTTGGTTATCGCATGTTCATTATAAAAATTGGATTCTACCCAGATAAAATCTATCAACCTCGGTAGAGGAGGAGCAGTCCTATCAAGATTATGAGATTGAGTTCTAAAGTTCATGGCCATGGTAGTATAAAATAATAGAAAGAAGTTTATATTAGAATTTTTACATCAAACTCGAATCGATTGATTTTATCAGATAACAGACATGAGATTTGATGAGATTGCCTTGACCTTGATTTTATCGAAACTCATAATAGAAGAACCAAATCACACCGCACAAGATTCTTATGTAGTTTTGATGGATTGTCACTATATATTGTTAGGTATCACTAGTAGATTATGAGATCAATTAGAATTATCTTGATGATTTATATGTTAAAAAAAATATCTCAAGATTCAATCTATAATAAGCCTAGAACAAGATATAAGATAATGAACGGAGTCCAATGAGCCCAAGAATAGCTTGAACGGAGTCCAGATGGAGAAGATATGCGCAAAAAAAGGTCGAAGCAGGATAGCTAGCCCTCGGCCTCGTAAGAGGGGCCCATAGGTGGTGTCGATCGGTGGTGGCGTGGCCTAGGCCGGCAACATGCGGTGCCGCTAGGCCAACCGCATGTTGGGCCGGCCAGGTGTGCGAGTAAGCGCAAAAGCACGTGCGGGCCATGCGGGAGCAGGCCGCACGGGTGCCTAGCTCATGCGATGGAGCATGATCCATAATGGACTGTCGGCTCACTAGCATATGCATGGACTAGAACTCAATTTTTTTAGGCATTTCACATGGTCCATGGCACTGTTCCATGGACCGATCATGATCCAATGGCTTAGAAAAGAACTAATCATGATCAGATGGCTGGGACTTAATCTGGACCGATCTAGGAGTGTTTTGCATGATCTGACGGTCAGGAGAGCTTTTGATCATGATCGGATGGCTGAGGAGTAATCTAAACTTGATCAGGAGCTGTGTGCATGATTCGATGGCCTAAGTGGGGGCTGGTCATGATCAGACGGTCCAGAATTAATCTCGAATATATTTAGGACTGGATTTCCTACAGAAATACTATTTTTGGATTTTGGAGTTTATATAATTTTGATTGATGAACCGTTTATTACGTTGGAAAGCTAGTGACATTTTAGAGGTATTGAAAGACTTTTTGAGAGATTTTAAAAAGATTTTATAAAAATTTTGGAGCTTCTTATTGAGAGACTCTTGTATAAGTATTGAGTGGTAAGTTTTTCTTATATTTATTTATTTTTTTATCTCTTATAGTGAAGTTTGCACATTCCATGGAGGTAGTTCTTGGTCTAATCTATGTATACTTAATTTGTGAGCTCTCTTATCTTGTATTCTTCTTTCTTTCTCTTATGGTATCCATATGTGATCGAGTGTAATGCAAGTGATATCTAGAAGGTCCTATGGTGGTGGTGTCCTGGTCAAACTCCACAATAATCGATATCAGGATGAGTTGATATCTTAATAATTGGTATCAAAGCCGAACGATACCAATGCACGTGGTTGCCTAGATCGTGATGGTGTTGATTAAGATCAAAGAAGATGGAGAAGACGAGCACAATCAAGGTAGAGATCAACCAGTTCGATGAAAAAAGCAATTTTTTCTTATGGCAAGTGAGGGTGAAGGACATACTCATCCAACATGGTTTGATCGATGCTTTCTTGAATGAAAAAAAACTAGATACCATAAAAGAGAGGACCTAGGAGCAGCTACATATGTAGACGGTGAGTACCATCTACATATACCTGACGGATGAGGTGGTGATTCACGTACCTAGCGAGACTTCTTCGATGGTGCTATGGTCGAAGCTCAAGAAATTATACATGATAAAATTCCTCACCAACACCCTCTTTCTTTGGAGACAATTTTACCAACTATGGATGATTGAGAGACAGAGAGTATAGGAGCATCTCAGCCACTTTAAGAAGATTCTCACCGATCTTCTTAGTGTAGGTGAGAAAGTTGAGGAGAAGACCAAGGCATTGGTCTTGCTAGCATTAGTTTCTCCTTCATATGAGTCCTTGGTGACTACTCTTCTAGTAGAAAAGAGCACCATCAAGATGGATGAGGTCACTATGATGATTCTTCAGAATGAGGTTTTTAGGAGGAAGAACCCAGCTTAGAGCTCAGATAGCGACAGTTCAGCTTTGGTAGTTTTTAGAAAAGTAGGTGGTAGCAGACCAAGCCACAAAGGATCATGAGGAGGATGATCCAAGTCCCTGATGAGGGATCTCAACAAGATCAAATACTACCAATGCAATAAGTTGGGGAATCATGTCAGAGATTGTCTATAGCTCAGAAATCGGACGAGGGCTACTACAACGATGGCCAGTAGTAAGTCAGAGGATGATATCCTAGAGATATCTAACGAGGTATCTACTTTTTTGTAGTAGTAGATTTTAAATTCTACATGCATATATCATATTTATTGTAGAAAGGAGCAACTTGACTCCCTAAAGAATAGTGAGGATACTGTTCATTTGTCGGATGGATCAAGCTATGTAATTAGAGGCATCAAAATCGTCAGCTAAAGAACACATGATGGCACAGTAAGGAGATTAGGGGAGATTCGATACATACTCGATTTCAGATGAAATCTTATTTCACTAAGCAAACTGGATTCAAACGGATATAGGTGGGTAGCTGGTGATGGAATCCTAAAGATCAAGCATGGCGATAGGATTATTCTAGAGGAGAAAAAGAGAATGAGAGGGCATTACTATCTGGCAGAGGGAGCCTAATGCGAGGTGGAGCTTTATGAGTTAAAGGGAGTCCAGTATGAGATGGAGCTCCAAATGAAGGTGGATAGGCACAAGATAGGAGACTTAGAAGGATGAGAGATAATGTCGTAGAGTGAAGTTACTATTATCATAGAAGACTTTTTCGAGTAGGTCTTTGGTTAGAGTGGACACAACCCATGATGGAGATGGGATCGAGTGGCCTGGCTCGACTCTCACATTTGTCCATCCATGAGATAGCAGATAAGCCCCAGAGCATGGAAGCGAGATGGGTCACAAGCTCTCAGAGACAGGTAGAGGCCGAACATCGAATTGAGATGGAGATTGTTGAGAAAAATGCCTCAAGATTCGATCTATACTAAGTTCAGAATGAGGTTCAGAATGACAAACAAAATCCAATGAGTCCAAGAACAATCCAAATGGAGTCTAGACGGATAAGATACATGCAAAAGAAGATCGAAGTAGGATAGCTAGCCCTCGGGCCTATCGGAGGGGCCCACAAGTAGTGTTGGTCGATGGCGACGTGGCCCAGGTTGGCAGCACATGGCGGTGCTGGGCCAGCAGTGAATGCAGGCACCCAACCCATGCAGTGGAGCATGATCCATGGTGGACTGTTGGCTCATTGGCATATGTGTGGATCGAAACTCGATTTGCCTAGCAATTTCACGTGATCCACGATACCGTTCCATGGATCGATCATAATCCAATGACTCAGAGAGGAGTCAATCATGATCTGATGGTTGGGACTTGATCTGGGCTGATCTAGAAGTGTTTTGCATGAGCCAATGGCCAGAAGAGCTCCCACTCATGATCGGATGGCTGAAGAGTAATCCAAACTTGATTAAGAGTTGTGTGCATAATCTAATGGCCTAAGAGAGAGCTGATCATGATCGGACAATCCAGAATTAATCTTGAATGTATTTGGGACTGAGTTTCCTACTGAAATACTATCTTTGGATTTTTGGAGTCTATATAACTTCGATTCATGAACCATTTATTGCATCAAAAAGCTGGTGATGTACCAAAGGTACTAAGAGGCTTCTTGAGAGATTTTAAAGAGATTTTATGAAAATTTTGAAGCTTATTATTGAGAGACTCTTGTATAAAAGTTGAGTGGTAAGTTTTTCTAGTATTTATTTATTTTTTATCTCTCATAGTGAAGTTTGCATGCCCCATGAAGGTAGACCTTAGTCTAATCCATGTATGCTTGATTTGTAAGCTCTCTTGTCTTATATTCTTCTTTCTTTTTCTTATAGTATCTATGCATGATCGAGTGCAATATAAGTACTATCAAGAAGATCCTGTGGCGGTGGTGTCCTGACCAAACTTCACAATAATCGGTATCAGAGTAAGTTGATATCCTAACACTATAATTCTAATTAGATGAATTGAAAACTATTTCAATCCATCGAAAAGAGTTTCTATGATGTCGATGATAGAGATTATAACATGTCCCATTACCATGCAGAATTGAACCTATGGGATCACACATTCAAGGGTTTTGGATGTTTCAATTTAACTACAGTCTGATTGAATTGGATCTGATCCAGTTAGGTTCAAAAAAATCATGCTAGCACATGATTGAACCTAATTTCTCCTGCTTTGGGTTCCCTATTAAATAGGCCATAGCCTAATTGAATCTGATTTGCAGGGACACCAAGAGTTGGTGTGCCCTGGGTCTCTTGATTGGATGAGGATGAGGGGGTGCCAAGTTTGGGCCACCCCCTCCCTTTGATTTTTCTTTGTGTGCAAAAGAGAGGGCGTATGCTCCCTAGATTTTCTCTAGAGGCATACACCCCTTGTGATTTTTGGTCGACAAAAGTTACATAGAAACAAAGGAGGGGTGCTAGATCCTTCTGGGAGTTCTTTTGCTAGTTTAAAGATTTAAAGCCTAAGAACTCCTAGTTTCCTATTTCTATAAATAGGAACCTGCTTAATGGTTGAGCAACATAGTTTTAGAAACTGCCAAAGCTCTACCATTCCTCCTCCATGCCCCCTCCCTCTTCTCTCTACTTTCTCTTTCTCTTTCTCTCTAACATCTAAAGGAGTTGGGCTGATCGAAGTACTCGAAGGATCGGGTGCTATCTACATTATAGAAGGAAGGAGAAAGCAATCAATCGTTGATTGAGTTGCTGCTAACGATTAAATTGAAGGCAGATCCAAAAGATCCAGATCCAGCTTGCTGAAGGTGGATCAAAGCTAGAGAAGACATCCATATTTGAGCTGGAGTGGATACCTGTAGAGGCCGGGTACGTGCGCAGCTCAACAATGGACTTCGATCGAGTTTAGATCATCAAATTGCGGAGATTGTCTACCCACACTAAGGTGATGTGATCATCCTTTATTTGCATATTTATATGCTGTTATTTGTAATTAGATCTATGAACTAATAGTTGGATTGGATTTAAAAGTTTTGAATTTCACTACATCTGATCCGATCCGATCTAGCTAGCTGATTCGTTCCTTCAACTGATATCAGAGCTAGATTGATGGTTCATAGATATAGATTGCAATTTTAATAAGATCAAAAATAGCATTAGATTGAAAATGCATGAGATGTATTTTTCTTAGATACATAAGATGTATGTGTTCTAAGCATGATTAGATCTATTTTTCATATATGGGATGATAACCATCATAAATTTATAAATAAAAATATTAAATAATATAATATTTGACATTTATTTTAAAGAATTGATGCCTTTATTAATATTTTGCAGCGAAAAAGCTCACCAATGCGAAGAGCTTGATTTATGGGTTCAAACAGAACAAATTTCATTCAAATTAGAGCTAAAATAAAAAAAAGATATGAAGCTCGAAAGAATGAACAAAAAATTAGACTGGCTAAACCGGTCGATCTAGCTAGAACCGATCCAGCGAACCCAGCCCAATCGACCATGGCCCATGCCAGCACCGACCCAACAGACTGACCTAGCTCGTGTGCCCACCAAAGAAGCCTAGCCCACGCACGAACGACCCGCTCCAGTCCACTCCCTCCAGCCCTGACATCATAATGACATCAAAAAACCACACGGTCTATGGTGGATCGCGTGTTGACTCAGCACACATAGACCCTTAAAGGGTTTACGAAATTTTCCACATGGCTCATAGGGGCATGATCATCATTTTGGGTGGTGCGGCAGCTACTTGTTGGTGGCAGTCTTCGTTACGCTCGGTTCAGGTGGTCTACATGCTTCATCAAGCGCTGATGGATGGCTATAATTGATGTTGGTTGGCATCCAATGGCTAGGACCAATTCTGGGTTTAATCAGGATACAGGTTTCATCTGAGTGCGATCCAATAGCCAAAAATGCTCCAATCAATGATCCAACAGCTCAAATTCAATCCAGCACCGATCTTGATGCTAGTAGATGGTTTTCTGATATTTTTTAGGGTATTCGATCCAGATCCAATGGCCAGGAAGCTTCAAGATGATTAAATTCAATCTAGACTCGGGTTTTGACTTTGAAAACTAAAGAAAATAGTGTAGAATTTTCCATGCTACTTTTAAAAAATATTTTAAAAATAGCAATGATGTAGTAAAAAATAATTAATCTAATTAATTATCTACTGATCATATTAGATTATTTAACCCTACACATTAGGATCTAAACATAATATACATGCATACATCAATAGATCTGAAAATAAAATTATGTAATAAACTATTTACTATATCTATGTGTTCAAAATATAATATCTTTTCACGAGTAGTCGATCACCATAATTTGAGTCCATCGAATAATGCTCTGATATCACGTCACAATCACACACGTATTTGATCACTATGGTTGGTCCACACGAAGCTCCTAATCTCGATCAGTCCCACTAGAGTGCTAGCTCCTCGTCGGAGCCTTCGATGGCTGATCATAATTGATCCAATTGATCGTATATTTTCTTCACTCCAAGATTTTTTTTGCCTAGAACTGATGCCCAAACACTCTAAAATTTTTACCACGTAATGCTAACCCTTTCTCCTACATGCACAAAAATTCTCATAATTTATTGACATGAATACCATGGGAAAACCACATGGAAAACGATAAGGGTCGAGTGGTTGAGAGGTTTTAACCACTCACTTGATTTCGAAAACCAAATGAGCCTCTTATCCTTATCCAACACCCCCTCCTTTATGTTTAACATGCAGAAGGACTCTCCTTCTATGTGCATATTTTTATTTCTCAAAAAGTATTTGACAAACAAAAGGAAGGGCGTGGAAAGTAGAGTGGAAAAGTAAAAAATGGTGGATGCATGAGAGAATTTGAATTCAAACTTCATTTGATTTGGTCCTAATTGATTTCAACCAAATCAATTAATTTAGACCCAATTAAATTAGGTTAAACCCAACCAAATTAGGCTTAGTCTAATCCAATAAAATTCTAATCAAATTAGAAATTAATTAGATCTACATCCTGATCAAATCAGGATCAAGACTCCCATAGGGATTAGGTCATCTCATGACCTGATCGAGTCAAATCCAATCGAATCAAATTCAATCAGACTTGATCAAATTCTCATCACTCAATCAAATTGAGCTAATTAGCAATTAAATTACTAATTAATCCTCCAAAAAAATATCTGAGTCCAAATCGAATGGGTTACTGGGCAATAGAGTCCTATCAACATGAAACTCTTGAAAAATCCTAAATCAGTGGGACTATTGAACCTAGTATCCCAAATGAATCGAACTCACGATCATAGAGTCCCAAACTAGTAAAATTTTTTATCAGAGAGTCTCAGATGAGTAGAACTTAGAGTCTCAATCCGGTAGGACTCTTGATTACAGAGTTTCAGTCCAGTGGGACTCTTGATCATAGTGTCCTAGATTATCAAGACTCATGATCAGAGAGTTTCAGACAACTAGGACTCAAAGTTTCAGTCCAATAAGACTCTTGATCATAGAGTTTCAGTCCAGTGAAACTTTTTGACCATAGAGTCTCAGACCAATGGTACTTTTGATCAGAGAGTCCTAAACAAGTCGGACTCAGAGTCCTAGTCCAGTAGGACTCTTGGTCATAAAGTCTCAGTCCAGTGGAACTCTTGACCATAGAGTTTCAGACCAATGAAACTCTTGATCAACCATCAGATCAGGTAGAAACTTTTAATGTGTGTAACCCCGCAGGTCCAAACCTAAGTCGATAGCACAGAAATTAATTTCTATACTAGTCGAAGTGATGATCTAGCAATAGTATCCGACATCCAAATAGGTCGAATAATTGCAATCGCAACATTCAAAATCTATGCGAATATGGTTATCGTATAATTCATCCCTATGACCTCTGTGTAATAGATGACTCAGGGTTAGACTGTCAATCCTAGAAAATACGTCCATGTCGTATCTCAAAGTAATTAGTCCCATGACTCCTCACTAAAACTATCCTGACCAAGGTTTTACTAAATTGAAATACAATTGAACACAGCTTCTGAAATCAGGAGTGGTCAATTCCATCTTGATACATGCACCAACTCCGCAAGTACTTGACTGTGCCTAGAAATCTTTCATCACTAAATTAAAAATTCAAATAGTCTAGCACTAAAACATAGTGAGTTGCTTAGAAGTCACTATGGTGATCTCAGATTGGAGGAATATTTATATCCATATTCCATCGAAGCTAATCTTGATAGAAGAAAAGTTTCGGAGTTGGTCACGTTCAGTGCAGATATACCCATACATCTCACTTGCATGCCATATCAGTGTCTCAACACTCCTTGTTTATGAGGACAACCAACCTATATGGCATACAATAATCTATACTTGATAAACGTTGTCATCCTAAGTAACAACATATCATTTGATTGTGAACTATTAAGGACTAAATGATGAATCCTGCTTTGCTGAATCTAGATAGTCCTAAGAACTTCATCATAACACATAAGTTCATTAGAAGACACTAAAATTTATGATGAAAAATATAAATTTTTTTTTTATTAATTTATAATTTATATATAATTATAAATATATGGCTTAACCATCAACGGACTGATGATTGGTTTTGGAATACATTCCCAACAATCTTTCACTTGGACTAAAGTCAATTGGTGCAATATTTAATACCTATCTTCGACTTAAAGTTGTCAAACTCCTTCACCGCAATAGCTTTAGTGAATGGATCGATCAGATTCTTCTTTTCGTCGATCTTTTGAAAGTCGACGCACCTCGATCCATAATATCTCGAACAAGATAGTAGCGATACAGAATATGCTTCGTCCGCTGGTGTGCCTTTAGTTTCTTCGTCTGAGCAATGGCTCTAGAGCTATCGCAATAGAGTAGAACTGGACCATCAAGGAAGGATGCTACTCCAAGATCGATGATGAATTTTTTTAGCCATACCGCTTCTTTGGCAGCATCTGATGCAGCAGCATACTCCACCTCACGAACTGAATCGACCACAGTGTGCTGCTTAAAACTCTTCCAATAGACGGCCCCATCATTAAGGGTAAATATGTATTTCGACACACTCTTGCTATCATCATGATCGGACTAAAAACTAAAGTATGTGAATCCCATAAATTTTAAGTCTGATTCATCATATACAAGCCACTGGTCCTTAGTATTTTTTAAATACTTCAGGATGATTTTAACAACCTTCCAGTGATTCTCCACTGGATTAGATTGGTATCTACTCACTACACCTAGTGAGTATGCCACATTTGATCGCAAACATATCATGGCGTACATTATAGAGTCCATTACTGAAGCATATGGTATTCTATTCATACGCTCTCGATCTAGAGGTGTTGTTGGACAATCCCTTTTTGAAAGAAAAATTTCATGGTCTATCGGTAGGTAGCCTTTTTTGAAATTTTTCATGCTAAACCATTTAAGCATAGTGTCAATGTACGTGGATTGGGATAATCTAAGTAATATTTTAGATCTATTTCTATAGATCTTCATCCCTAGAATGTAGAAAGCTTCTCTCAGATCTTTCATAAAGAATTGTGATGATAACCAGATTTTTATTTCTTATAATGCAGGGACATCATTCCCGATTAAGAGAATGTCATCCACATATAATACTAGGAATACTATTGCTAGACCATTAGCCCATTTGTATATGTAGGGCTCTTCTTCGTTCTTAACAAAGCCATACATTTTGATTATTCTATCAAATCACATGTTCCAGCTTTGAGATGCCTACTTTAGTGCATAAATGGATCTCTGAAGCTTACACACCTTAGACTCATCTATGAATGTAAAATCTTCAGATTGTATCATATGCACCTCTTCATCCAGCTCTCCATTCAGAAAAGCTATTTTCACATCCAACTATCAAATTTCATAGTCTAGTTGGGCAGCTATGGCAAGCATTATTCAAATGAATTTAAGCATTGCCATAGGAGAGAATGTCTCGTCATCGTCAATACCATAACATTGACGATATCCCTTGGCAACTAGATGGGCTGTATAGGTCTCCATCTTTCCGTCTGCACCTCTTTTTCTTTTGAAGACCCACTTACACCCTATGAGTTTTATCCCTTCAGGTGGGTCAACCAATATCCATAATCATTAACCTTAATGGATTCCATCTTGAATTTTATGGCCTCAAGCGATTTCTCAAAGTCGGATATCTATATTGCATCAATATAGGTGATTGGATCCTGATCGTTCTCATCGAGTTTGATAGGATCTCCGTCCCGAACCAGAAAACCATAGTATCTATCCGATTGATGTAGTACTCTACCAGATCTCCTTAAGAATGCTTCTACAATGGATTCTGGGTCTGATCTAATCAGATCCAGCTCAAGTTCAACAACTTGTGTCTATTCTTCTATCGATCGTACTTCATCAAGTTCAACCTTGGAGGCATTAGTTCCTTCACCAAGGAACTTCTTTTCTAAAAAGACTACCTTAAGACTAATAAATAGTTTTTGCTCATCAGCAAGGTAGAAGTAGTACCCTTTGATTTCTTTTGGATAACCTATAAAACTATACTTATCAGACCTAAGTCCAAGCTTATCTATCATCAAATATTTGACGTAGGTCGGACACCCCCAAATCCTAAGGTGTGAAAGCATTGGGTTACGCCCTATCCATATTTCATATGGTGTTTTATTAACAGATTTACTCAAAATCCTATTTAGAATGTAATAAGCTGACTTGAGTGTATATCCCCATAGAAAGATCAGCAAACCCCATCATAGATCGAACCATGTCCAATAGGATCCGATTTCTCCTTTCAGACATACCATTATGTTGTGGTATTTCAGGAGGGATCTATTGGGAGAGAATCTTATTCTTTCCAAGATATATCAGAAATTTATTGAAAAGGTACTCACCCTCTTAGTCAGATCGAAGAGTTTTAATACTCTTTTCAGTTTGCTTTTCTACCTCATTTCAAAATAGTTTGAATATTTCAAACAACTCCGACTTATGCTTCATTAAATAGACATACCCATACCTCGATAGATTGCCTGTGAAGTTTATGAAGTAGAAATATCCATCTCTAGCATTTGAGCTCATGGGTTCACATACATCCGAATGTACTAAACTCAAGAGTTCAGTAGCTCGTTCACCTTTTCCAATAAAAGGTGACTTGATCATCTTATCAACAAGACAAGACTCACAGATCGAAAGTAACTCACAATCACTGACCTTAAAAATTCATTCTTGAGCTAACCTATTAATTTTATTCTTGTTAATATGACCTAGTCTACAGTGCTAAAGATAGACATCAGATACATCACTAATTCTAGGATGTTTATTGGAGGATTGAACCACATTAACAGGCATAAAAAGTAAATAAATTTTATTATTCAATTATCCAATCAAAATTATAATACCATTCAAAATGACATTACAAAATTTTTTTTATTGATATTTCAAAATCATTCATAGCTAAAAGGCCTACAAAAATGACATTTAATAAAAAAGTTGGATAATAATGATATTAATTAAGAATAACTTTATTTGAATTGATTATAAGGTTCATGATTCTTAAAGTTAGAATTAGAGCTTGTTTTCCATCTCCAACATTCAGAAACCTCTCGTCTTGATCAAATCTCCTACTGACCTGCAAGCCCTGTATAGAATTACAAATATGATAAAAGCTTTCAGTATCTAATATCCAAGCAGTAGAATCAAATAAGAAAAATTGTAAGATGTTATCATATAATTACCTTGCCCAGCAACCACTTGATTCTTTCTCGGCCTGTTTGGATCTAGGGGGTAATGTACAGAGGATAGTTTCTCTTTTAGTGTCCCTGCTTCTTGTAGAAGAAGCACTCTGCTTGGCTCTGATCAGGCTTGCACTTCTTGGTCTGACCCTATACAGTGGTCCCAACATGCAGCCGCACCTTCTTATTTTTCTTCTTCTTGTTCTTCTTTCCTTTCTTAAAGGATTGACAATCAGAAGAAGACCCTCCCACTACATTCACCATCTCCTTGTGGAGTTGGTGATCCTTCTCAAAGTTTTGTAGCAACCCCAACAAGCCATGGTAGTTCACTGTAGGCTTTGTCATTCTAAAATGAGTTAGAAAGGGGAGGAAGGACTTGGGCAAAGAATTAAGGATCGCATCCTTACTGAGCTGCTAGTGCAGGGAAAAGCCCAACTTGCTAAGACGTTCAATTATCTCGATTATGTACAATACATAATCGATGACTAAGGCCTCATCCCTCATCTGAGCATTGAAAATAGCACAACTTATTTTGTAGCTTTCAATATCGTTTGGCATGCCAAAAGAGTCATTCAATATTTGAAGCATCTCCTATGGCTGGGCATTTTCAAACTTGTGGCTGAACTCGTCATTAATTATTGCTAGCATTATACATCGAATGGTGGTGTGATCATTAAGCCACTTCAGATAAGTGTCTCGGATCGCTTTCCTAGCGTTCGGGGCTGGCTCCTTAGGTGCTCGATTCGTTATCACATAAAGGATCTGCTCATGCTCCAGGATGATTTTCAACTTACAATACCAGCTATCATAGTTGGATCCCATTAATTTATCATGGTCTAACAATGATCGGAGCGATAGGTTAGTGGCCATGTCTGCACAAAAAGGAAAACCAAACCTAATTAGTATATATATTATTAATCCTAAAGACTTGGACTTCAGTCTAAAGATTCTTTCACTATTTTATATGAATTAATAGTCTCTACCTCTAATTCAAAAAATTGCTCTAATTTCTTAGTGGGTACTAGAATCCACATAGACTACACATGAGCCCAACTTTAGTTGGTCAACCTATGTGCACCTATGGATAGATTCAAAATCAATTATTTCTCTAAACAACTTCTAGTAACATTAATTTTGCCCCATAGACCTACTTAGTAGACTTTGGCCTCCACTGAAAAAGGTTCGGTTAGGTCCAACCATTAACATGACCACATTTGGTCTTATCTAATCAATAAATGATCAGGCCCGACTTTGGTCGATCAACCTAAACACCATTAGAAAGACTTAACCAAATTATCATTTTATGAATGATAATTTTATTAGTCAATAATCACCAGGCCTTTGGGCCTCCAATGATCATTATACTAATAAATCCATTATCACTCAACTTAATGGGAGGCTATGATTTAGTTATCTATATAACTATTTCATTTTTAAGGATCTAATAATTTTAGAGGATTTAGTTAATCAATTTAAAAAAATTCAGCGAGTCAATTTCAATCCTCCCACTGACTTCACCAAGTCAGAAAAGAATTTAATCTATGCTGGCATTAGGAGCACCTAAATCAGTCGGACTTATTTACCTAATAAACATGGGTGAGCCTGAATCACCAAGTGATCTAATCAAAATCTAACTCATCAGGATGGCTAGGTAAGCGAGATCAGTGGAAGGGATATGCCATTAACTTGTCAAAGATTGAATCAGTGCGAGTAGCTTTCAATTAAAAACCATTGGTCAAACTGTCAAACTTACCTTAGACACCATCTGGTTCATTAGTTTTAATTTGACCAACCTTGTAATTTTGGATTTGACCGTGTAGTCTTGAATCAAGTCCATTTGATCTTTGTTAAAGGTATGGACTTGACCAACTACAACTATTGTAATTGAGTCTATAGAGTCTTTGACCTAATCTAAATTAATATTTAATTAAATTTGATCAATTATTCTAAATTAATCTATCTTTTAACTAACCTTAGCTCTAATCTAATTTATGGATCTAATTTAGCTAACCCAATAATCCACAAGTTTATGATTAATGACTTAGAGTCTTAATTCATAATTCTAGATACTAAATCATTATACTTAATTTTTAATTAAGTTTATGGGCTGAGGGTTAAGGTTCGGCATTTCGAAAATATTTTTAATTTTGAAAGATTCTTTACAACTTAGCATTATTTATCAATTGAGTTGACTCATTTCAAAATTAAATTATCTCAATTCACAAACAACACTAGTTGTAGGGTTTAATCTAAAACTTTGTACACTACATAATCATGAAATCATGAATCAAACTTTATCTAATTATGCATTCATGATCATAAATTTGATTAAAGTCTAATATAATTAAATCATAAAAATATTAGATCAAATCTAGTAATTTCATGATTAATGATATAGATCAGCAATGTACCAGAACAACCTTTTCACTGTAGGGGGTAAACCCTATAGCAGGATAACCTACAGTCCGTACGATCTAGATTTTAATTTTTTAGATCTAATTACTCTAATTATTAGATCAATATTTAGATCAAATCTAAATTATTAATCTAAATATGCAAGCATATCATATTTAAAGAATATTGCTATGATACCATTTGATGAAAACAGCGTAGGATTTGCCATGCTACTTTCGAAAAATATTTCAAAAATAGCAATGATGCAACAAAAAATAATTAATTTAATTAATTATCTATTGATCATATCAAATTATTTAATCCTACATATTAGGATCTAAATATAATATGCATGCATACATCAACAGATCTGAAAATAAAACTATGTAATAAATTATTTACTATATCTACGTGTTCAGAACACAATACCTTTTTGCGAGTAGTTGATTACCGTAATCTGAGTCCATCGAATAATGCTATAGTATCACATCATAGCCATACATGTGTTCGACTTCTATGGTTGATTCACATGAAGCTCTTGGTCCCGATCAACCCCATTGGAGTGCTAGGTCCTCATCGGGGCCTTCGATAGCTGATCACGATTGATCCAATCGATCGTATACTTTTTTTACTCTGAGATTTTTTTGACCAAAATTGATGCCCAAACACTCTATAATTTTTATCATATAATGCTAACCCCTTCTCCTACATGCACAAAAATTCTCATAATTTATTGACGTGAATACCATGGGAAAATCATATGGAAAACAATAAGGATCGAGTGGTTGAGAGGTTTTAACCACTCACTTGATTTCAAAAATCAAATGAGCCTCTTATCCTTATCCAACGCCCCCTCCCTTATGTTTAATACATAGAAGGACTCTCCTTCTGTGTACACATTTTTATTTCTCAAAAAATATTTGACAAACAAAAGGGAGGGTGTGGGAAGTAGAGTGAAAAAGTCAAAAATGGTGGGCGCATGAGAGAATTTGAATTCAAACTTCATTTGACTTGGTCCTAATTGATTTCAACCAAACCAATTAATTTAGATCCAATTAAACCAAGTTAAATCCAACCAAATTAGGCTTAGCCTAATCTAATAAAATTTTAATCAAATTAGAAATTAATTAGATCTACGTCCTAATCAAATCAAGGTCAAAACTTCCATAGCGATTAGGTCATCTCATGACCTGATCGGGTCAAATCCAATCGAATCAAATTCAATCAAACTTGATCAAATCCTCATCACTCAATTAAATTGAGCTAATCAGTAATCAAATTGCTAATTATTCCTCCAAAAAATATCTAAGTCCAAATCGAATGGGTTACTGATCAATAGAGTCCTATCAACATAAAACTCTTGAAAAGTCCTAAATCAGTGGGACTCTTGAACCCAGTGTTCCAAATGAAATAAACTTGCGATCATAGAGTTCTAGACTAGTGGAACTCTTGATTGAAGAGTTTCAGATGAGTAGGACTCAGAGTTTCAATCCAGTAGGACTCTTGGTCATAGAGTTTTAGTCCAGTGGGAGTCTTGACCACAGTGTCCTAGATTATCAGGACTCATGATTAGATAGTCCTAGATAAGTAGGACTCAAAGTTCCAATTCAGTAGGATTTTTGGTCATAGAGTTCTAGTCCAGTGAGACTCTTTGACCATAGAGTTCCAAACCAATGGAACTCTTGATCAGAGAGTCCCAGACAAGTTGGACTCAGAGTCCCAGTCTAGTGGGACTCTTGGTCACAGAGTCCCAATCTAGTGGAACTCTTGATCATAGAGTCTCAGACCAATGGAACTCTTGATCAGCCATCAGATCAGATAGGAACTCCTAATATGTGTGACCCCACAGGTCCGAACCTAAGCCGATAGCACAAAAATTAATTTTTATACTAATCAAAGTAACCATCTAGTAATGGTACCCAACATTCGGATAGGTCGAATAATCGCAACATTCAGAATCCACGTGAATATGGTTACCGTATAATTCATCTATATGACTCTGTGTAATAGATGACTCAGGATTAGACTGTCAACCCTAGAAAATACATCCATATCGTGTCTCAAAGCAATTAGTCCCGTTACTCCTCACCAAGACTATCCTGGCCAAGGTTTTGCTAAATTGAAACATAATTGAACGCAGCTCCTGAAATTAGGAGTAGTCAATCCCATCTTGATACATAGATTGACCCCACCAGTACTTGACTGTGCCCAAAAATCTTTTATCATTGAATTAGAAATTCAGATAGTCCGGCACCAAAATATAGTGAGTTGCTTGGAAGTCACCATGATTATCTCAGGTCGGAGGGACATTTATATCCATATTCTATTGAAGCTAATCTTGATAGAAAAAAAGCTCCGAAGTTTGTCACATTCAGTATAGATGTACCCGTACATCTCACTTGCATGCCATATCAATATCTCAACACTCCTTGGTTATGACGACAACCAACCTATATGATATACAACAACCTATACTTGATAAATGTTGTCATCCTAAGTAACAACGTATCATTTGGTCGTGAACTATTTAAGGACTAAATGACAAATCCTCTTTTGCCGAATCTAGATAGTCCTAAGGACTTCATCACAATACAGGAGTTCATTAGAAGATAAAAGAATTTATGATAAAAAATATCAAAATAATTTTTATTAATTTATAATTCATATATAATTATAAATATATGGTCCAACCATCAACAGACTGATGATTGACTTTGGGACACATTCCCAACAATGGCTATCATTGATGCTGGTCGGCATCCAATGGCTAGGACCAATTTTGGGTTTAATCAGGATACAGGCTTCATCTGAGTGCGATCCAATAGTCGAAAATGCTCCAATCAGTGATCCAATGGCTCAGATTCAATCTAGCATCGATCTTGATGCTAGTAGATGGTTTTCTAATATTTTTTGGGGTATTCGATCCAGATCCATTGGCCAGAAAGCTTCAGGATGATTAAATTCAATTTAGACTCAGGTTTTGACTCCGAAAACAACTCTACAAACCTTGTTTCTTCCTCTATTTAAACTCTCTTATACTTGAAGCTTGAGAACAAGTCCTCTTAGCTCAGAACACAAAAAAATCCTCTCCTCTCTTAGCAAAACAAAGCTTTCTTTCTCTTTTCTTTCTTCTTGCATCCTCCTTTCTTCTTCCATCCTTCAATCAAAGGAGTTTTGATGATGCTGGGAGTGAGCAGATTGTCAACCATGCATGGCTAAGAAGTTGAATTCTAAAAAAGTAGATGAAATCTTCAAGCATGGATTGTATTTTTTTTTTAATCTTTTGTAATTACTTTTTATGTAAATATGTTCTCCTACCTAGTTTTTAATAAAATCTATCTTTTTATGCATGAGATCTTGATTATTTGACATGCTTATTATTGATTAAAGATCTAAATAAATTATATTCATTAAGATGGATTATGATCAACAGATACAATTCATATTAATTTATTAATTTATTTTAGAAAAGAAATCATTAAAAGTCATGTTCTTAATTTTTAAGAATTAAAGTATTGAATAATTTATGATTTTATAGAGATGGATAATTATCAAGAGATATAATTCATGCTCTAAGAAAATAAATTATAATCATAACTAAATTTTTAAAAATAATAAATTTTTATATTAAAAAAATTACCAAAATCATGCTAAAGATAGATTCAAAATTTTAAAATCTTTTTAATTAATTCAAAATCCTAATTAATTAGGTGTTTGCTTTCTTTTTATTTTAACTTGCTAAATACTAAATTTTCTCTTTTTAATCTACTTATTTAAATTTTTGCTTTAAAACTAAATTTAAAATTTTATTTTTAATTAAATTGAATGTAACTTAGCCTTCAATCTTCGATAAAATCGACACCTAACTCACCACTATTCTAAAAATTAAAATTAAATTTTGGCATCATTGCCATAGATTGTAGCATGATTACTTTAATTAACTAAAAATTAATTAATTAATTTAAAAATAAAAAATAAAAAAATAAAAAAATATATTTTTTTTATAGCTCTTTAATTTTATCTAGTTATTACTATCTTTCATAACTGATTTCTACTTTATATAGTTTAGATTAATTTATTATTTTTTAAGACTTAATTACTTAAATTTATTTTCTTTTGCAAAATCAAATGAATCAAAAACTAAAAAAAAATCTATAAAAAGATAAAATCATAAATCCTAAAAAATCATCGATATCTCATAATACTTAATTAATCTAGAGTAACCATAAATATAAATAAAATTAATTTTTAACATATTTGGATATCCTTCTTTGTTTGCATTGCATATTCATAATATGCTCTAACGGCAAAATTTATTAAACAAGATAAGATGGAGATTTGATAATCCTTCTTTAGCCCACAAACCACCATCCTTCATATAGTATTAACCCGAAGCCTAATTCTTAAAATCAATTAGACGTTGGCTCTAGGATATTCGAGATCATTAGGATAAGAAAATCCTAGAGTTGGATCAGGTTCAGATTGGTTTATTGCTCGGTGTCTAAGGCAAGTAGTTCAAAGATTGTGGTTTTCAATTGATTCTGTTGTCTGACCTAAGCAACTTAGTTGGTATCTAAAAAAAATAACAAGCAAGGAACCACCCATATCTTATACTTACCTGGCCGAATCAGTTAACCAATTTTGGATTTGGAGTGCTCAAAGATGATCTTAGAATAGTTAGGAGTTGTTTAGATCTAGGTTAACCCTAGGATAGAGAGTCCATGCTTGCTTAACTCGATTGTAATTAACACCAAATTCAAACCTAATTAAAGCACTCTTCTCTCTTTCATTTCTAGATTTAGGACTCCTTAGGACTCATCTTTAGAACCCTCTTCTTTCTTTTCTCTCATATTTTTTTATAAAAAAAATTAAATATATATTAAAAATTAAAAAATTAAATTATAAAATAGCAACTTGAAAAAAAATCTGATCGATTAGTAAGAATAAATCTAAATTCTATCCTAATCTAAGAAATTTTTGAGTCCACAATGAGTAAGATAGATCAAGAACCTGAAACCCTAAAATAGCAACCTGGAAAAAACTTTTACTATCCAATTGGGTCAGCTTAACCATCTTATATCCAATTATCTTAGACTAATGCAACCAGTTTTGAAATTAAACCTCAAATCATGAACATGCTCTCTAAATTTATTGGGATTAAGGATGCATATATTTTCATTATAGAATTTGAGGAAGTATATGACACTATGAGGATACACCAACTCTCAAAAGATTCTATTAAACTTAGGCTGATTAGTTTTGTCCTTAAGAAAAATGTAAAGAAATGGCTATATAGTCTACCCAACCACTCGATCATAACATGGGATGGCTTTGTAAAAGTATTCTTGAGAAAGTTCTTCCCACATCACAAAACAGACAAGTTAAGAAATGAAATTAATCAATTTTATCAATTAGGGGGAGAGTCTTTCTGAAAGTATTTATACCGATTTAAAAATCTCTTGAGTCAATGCCCACACCATGGAATAGAAACATGGAGGTTATGCCAAATCATTTATGAAGGTCTAGACCCAAGTTCTAGGACTATGCTAGAATCAATGTGTCAAGGCCAATTCATGCACAAGGAACCTAATGAGACCAGATAATTTTTAGAAGATGTAGCAGAAAAGAGTCTATAGTGGAAGGCAACTAGAAAACCTATGCCAGCAAGAGGTGTTATACACCAAGTCCCAACAATCCTAGCCATAGAAGCCACAATAGCTGCTTTATAATAAAGATTAGAGGTCTTAGAATTATAGAGACCCACCAATGTAAATCAAGTGTCTGCACTCATGTGCAACGATTGTAGTGCACTAGACCATGTTATAGAGGAATGCCCTTTCCTAATTAAACCAATAGAAAATGAGTTTGTACAGATTAATGCAGCATATCAAAGATCAAATAATAATCCCTATGCATCCACTTATAACCCAGAATGGAGAAACCATCCTAATTTTTCATGGTTATAAAATCCAAATATAGGCGATCTTAGCTTCAATCAATCAAACATAAGGCCTAACCCTACAACAAATAACCCACCAAGCTTTAACAATAATAAAAAGAAATTAGACTCTTTAGAAAAAAGCCTAAAAATCTTGACAAAATCAACCAATTGATAATGCAACTATCCTTAATATTTTTATGCAAGCCACTGGTCAATTGCTAACAGCAAATATACAAGCAATAGCTCATTTAGAAATGCAATTAGGATAGTTAGCTAATACTGTAAGTGAGAGAGAAAAGAATAGATTACCAAGTCAACCTAAGGCTAACCCTAAATCCAAAATAATCAAAAATCTCAACAAGGAGCCCAAATTAACCAATTAAATGCTATTCGTACACTAAGATATGAAAAACAAATAGACAACCAAGTAGGTACATCTGAAGAATCAGAAGAAAAAATAAAAGACCCACCATCTAAACCAATACCTAAATAGGATCAGTCTGAAAAATCTAAAGAAATAGAACCTGATTCACCAGCAGAGTCTGCACTAAAATTAGTTGGACTAATACCCAAGATTATAGCATCCTTTTCTAATAGATTAAAGTTCAACCGAAACTCAACCAAACTAGATAAAATTCTGGAGGTCTTTAAGCAAATGAAAGTAAATATTTCTTTATTAGATATGATCTAACAAGTTCCATCATATGCTAAATTTCTTAAGAACTTATGTACCAGGAAAAAGATCACTAATGTACCTAAGAGAGCCTTCCTAGCAGCTAGTATGAGTTCATACTCATCAAACCATGTGCCAGTGAAATACAAAGATCCAGATTCTCCCACTATTTCTTGCATCATAGGAAAAACTTTCATTGACAAGGCTCTATTAGACTTAGGGGTGAGTGTCAATATACTACTTTATTCAGTTTATGAAAAGTTAGAGTTGAAAGAATTAAAGCCTACAGGAATGACTTTACAATTAACAGATCAGTCTTTAAAAGTACTAAGGGGAGTAGTAGAGATGTATTAATTAAAATTGGTGATTTCATTTATCCAATAGATTTTATAATTTTAGAAACTGAACCTATAATAAACCTAAATAGCCACATCCTAGTTATACTAGGTGGACCATTTCTTGCCACAGTCAATGTCCAAATCAACTATCAAAATGGTCTAATAAAACTTTTCTTTGCTAATATGACCATAGACCTAAATATTTTTAACTTATCTGAAACAAATCAAGTAAGTAACCTCAACTTGATATAAGACAATGTTTATGAACCCATTAACCTAAGTGATGAAAAATCTAACATGGATCTATAGGCAAATCAGAATCATGAAGAATTTGAAGAGGTCAATGATTTAGCTACAGTCAATACGAAACTTAGATGAAAACCTCCAGTTGAACTATTATCTAGATTATTAGTAGAGGAAACACCCAAGATAGAATTAAAAATACTCCCCAAACACTTGAAATATGCATATGTAGGTCCATCAAAAATCTTGCCACTAATTATTTCAGCAGACCTAGACTTAAAAGAAGGAGAATTATTAACCATCCAGAAGAAAAATAAAGAAGCATTAGGATGGACCATGACTGATTTAAAGGGGATTAGTCTCTTGATTGTTCACTATAGAATTCATTTATTAGAGAATGCTAAGTCAAAAAGAGATCTCCAAAGGAGACTTAACCCAGCCATAAAAGAGGTTGTAAAGAAAGAAATAATAAAACTCCTTGACAACAGAATAATATATTCCATCTCAGATAGTTCATAGATAAGCCCAGTACAAGTGTGATAGGGACACGATGCTGTCGTTAAGACACCGTATTTATCAATTTAAATCCGACTCTTTACTTTTTAAATTAACTAAAAATTATGAAAAAAGTGGTGAGTCGGGTCGAATCCACAGAGAGGCAATGATTTATTTCTAGAATCTTTGATTCTTTTTTTTTTAAGAAAAAAAAGAAAGGATTTTTTTAAAGATTAAAGTCAAAAAATAGATCTATAAATAAAAATAAAATTTAAATTATGCAAAAATAAATTTGATACTAAGATCTACTATTTAGATCTTAGCAACTACTTATAGTAAAATTAAAAAGCAATAAAGAACAAATAATTTAAAGAGCTAGAATTGAAAAGAATAATGAAACTTTCTTTATTAAATTTAAAACTAAGATGCAGAATTTAAATACAAGAAATTAAAGAAAATTTAGAATTTTAATACAAGAAATTAAAGGAAAAAGACTAGATGGAGATCGCAGATCAGCGTAGGCATGAAGATGGCGTAGAAGACCGGCTCTTCTTCTCAGCACCGCAGCTTTGAAGCAACCTTTAATCCAGAGCTTGACTTCCACCCTATACCTTAGCTTCCCTTCCAACCCTCCTCCTCTTTCTTAGAGGCTTAGGATCCTTTTTATAGAGCTAGAAGAGGTAGATATTTATTTCTAAAAGCAATATGGGACTAATTGCCTTTGTAATCATAAAAATTTGAATAAAATTTGAATAAAAACAACTCTGTTATGACTCTGGTAAATCTGGTAAAATCTGGCTATTCGATAGGAAATCCAACGGTTCAAAAATCATCAAAATCGGATGCCTATCAGCCCAGATCAGGTCGGATTAAATTCTGGCCGTCCGATCGCGCTTGATCGAGGAAATCTGGCCGCAAATCATGCTTCGGGAGTCCTGATCACCACCGGGAGCGTTCTGGACCATCGGATCGAAGCTGGAATCAGGCGCTGCCATTCGATGGTGATCCGAGTGAAATTGGCAACCGAAAAAAATGCTGACCGTCCGATCTTAACCGCAATCAACCGCAGCCGTCCGATCGCGCAATCACTGTTCCCATGGACCGCGTAGACCGGCCGCACCGCACACCGCAACCAATCAACGCTTCTGTCGTTGAGTGAAATGACCAGATTGCCCTGTGAGCCATGATAAATTTTTGTAGACCCTTTAAGGGTCTAGGTCCGCCACGTGGCGATCTCTGATTCATCGGTTTCTGCTGAGCTGGCGGTCCACGCCTGGATCGTAGACCGGCTGATGGCTTCAACGGCTGAGTCAGCTTTGATGGCTTGGCTTGGCTTGGTGGCTCGGCTTACGGAGCCGGACTGAGCCATTTTTTTTTTTTATTTAATTTTTATTTATTTTATATCTTTAAAAATTTATATCTTTTCCATTTTAGCTCCTGTTTTACTTGAAATTTATTTCGTTGTGATCAAAAAAATGAGCTCTTTCTATTGATAATAAAATTTTATTTTTTAATTTTTATTATTTTTTAATTTTTTAATTAATTTTTTAATTAATAAAAATATGAATTTTTTCAAAAATTATATATAAATTGATTATTAATTCTTAAAAATTAATATAAATTAATTAATAAATTAATACTTTTATTGGATGAATTTATTGATGCTTATCACACCCCCCAACTTAAGCTTTGCTCGTCCTCGAGTAAAGAAAGAATTTTAATTTAGATCAATTACCATATTTTCATTGAGATCTTCCTTCACAAAGAATAAATCTAGAGTTTAAGATCAAAAGTTTAGACAGTATCACTAACTAAGTATTGAGTTTCAGAAGTAAATTTTATGGCAGATTAATCAGAAACTTTCTTAGAGTTCATCTAAAGATTTTCAGCACTGGTTGTGTCGTGAATACTAACTTAGCATTTGGGTGTTGATTCAAAGGGACAAATGAATCTTCTTTTTATCACCTTATTTTGGTTAGTTTTCTATATACTCCCAAGTTAAGTGCATGAATTAAGGTAGCTTTCACACTGCTTTTTTTTTTTTTTTTTTTTTTTGAATTGTGCTGAGCATCCTGGCCTTCCCTTCACCGATTTGATGTGAACTTCTACACTTGACTTAAGGTGCAAGAGTTCTAGTTTAGGGCAATCCACATATACTCTATTGTTTTGCACTTTTTTTTTTTTTTTTTTTTTTTAAAATTTAAGCAGGTAGCTCTTTCCTTAAATTCAAATTTTTTTTTAATTGAAGTATATATAAACCATCAATTTTTAGTGATAATTGAATCCTCAATTTAGCCTTATAATCAAACACCTGCTGTGCTTCATTAGTGTGCATGTGCAATTAGAAGTACTGTTAGCCTTTAAATGACCTAAGTAGGCTGCTAATGGTCTGACCAAGTAATCTGCTTCTTAACTCTCTACTATTATTAGTTAATACTTTCTAACTTTATTACTTTTTCTAGTTTATTTTGCTTAAGATTCTCTTTCCCAAAATATGGTTCATCCAAAATTTGATTATTATTATATATTTTAATTATATATTATTATTATTATTATTATTTATATATATTTTTTCTTTTATTTTTTTTATTATTTTTTTATTTTTATTTATTTATTTATTTTTATTTATTTATTTTTATTTTTATTTTCTTTTATTTTATTTTTTTTTTTGAATTTTACCCCCCAACTGAATTGGCATTGTCCTTAATGGAGAGGGAGGACAAATAAAAGGGTGTAAATTATGTTTATTTATTTAGCATGGGTTTTGAAGCTTATGATCCTTCTCCAGTCTTTTGTGGTTCTTCTCCAACTTAGCCTAAAAAGAAACTAAAAAGAACAAATTAGATTCAAGAAGTATTGGGTTGCTTGCCAATAAGCGCTAAGTTTATTGTCTTCAGCCAGACAAAATGCAGTTTAATTCATTGTGGTTCTATTAATTGCACTTGATCAATATTTTCGATTTAATGATATCCCTTCGATATATGGTTTAAGCCTTTGGCCATTTACCTTAAAAAAATTTTTAGTCCTGGGATCATAGAGTTTAATTGCACCATGTGGGAATACATGATTAACTATATAAGGTCCATCCCATCTGGATTTTAGTTTTCCAGGAAATAATCGAAGCCTTGAGTTAAATAACCAGACTTGTTGATTTGGCTCAAAGGTTTTTCTTGAAATATGTTTATCATGGAAGGCTTTCATTTTTTCCTTATAAATTTTTGAATTTTCATAAGCTTCTTGCCTTAATTCTTCTAATTCACTTAATTGTAACATCCGATTGGAACCAGCTTTGTTTAAATTAAAATTTAATTATTTTATTGCCCAATATGCTTTATGTTCAAGTTCTACCGGAAGGTGACATGCTTTTCCATAGATTAATCTATAGGGAGACATTCCAATGGGGGTTTTATAAGCTGTCCTATAGGCCCATAATGCATCATCCAATCGATCTGACCAATCTTTTCGATCAGGCCTAATAGTCTTTTGTAAGATATTCTTGATTTCCCTATTAGAGACTTCTACCTGACCACTTGTTTGCGGATGGTATGGTGTAGCTATCTTATGTGTCACCCCATATTTTCGTAATAAAGTTCGAAATTGATGATTTGTAAAATGGGTACCCCCGTCACTAATGATAGCACGTGGAAATCCGAACCTGGAAAAAGATATTCTTCTGAATAAATTTTAGGACTACTTTATGATCATTGGTTCGAGTTGCTATTGCTTCAATCCATTTAGAAACATAATCGACAGCTACCAAAATGTATTCAAATCCATTGGAAGGTGGAAAAGGTCCCATAAAATCAATTCCCCATACATCAAAAATTTCAACCACTAAAATGGGGTTCAAAGGCATCATGTCTTTCTTTGAAATATTCCCTAAGGCTTGACACTTAAAACACTCCTGACTAAAAGTATGGGCATCCTTAAATAATGTTGGCCAATAAAAACCACTTCTGTAACACTTTGGCCGCAGTTTTTCGTCCAGAAAAGTGTCCTCCACAAGCAAGAGTATGACAAAATTGTAAGATACTCCATTGTTCAGATTCAGGAACACATCTACGAATGATTTGATCAGCACAAATTCTAAAAAGCTCAGGATCTTCCCAAAAATAATATTTGATTTGAGCAAAGAATCGATCCTTTTCATTCTTAGACCAGCCATCAGGAATTTGTCCTATGACTAAGTAATTGACAATATTTGCAAACCAAGGAGTCTTTGTATGTGAAACTGTTAACAATTGTTCATCTGGAAAAAGATTCTCTGATTGATACAGGTTCATTATCTTTCACTAGGATCCTAGACAGATGGTCTGCTACAACATTTTTAGATCCCTTCTTATCTCGAATTTCAATGTCAAATTCTTGTAACAGTAAAATCCATCTAATTAATCATGGTTTAGCATCTTTCTTTGAGAGCAGGTATCTCAAGGCTGAATGATCCGAGTAAATTATGATTTTTGATCCTAATAAATATGATCTAAACTTTTCTAGGGCAAACACAATGGCTAGCAACTCTTTTTCAGTGGTGGTATAATTCATTTGTGCTTCATTCAGAGTTCTACTAGCATAATAGATCACTACAGGACATTTGTTTACCCTTTGGCCTAGGACAGCTCCTATGGCAAAATCTGAGGCATCGCACATAATTTCAAAAGGTAGTGACCAATTAGGAGGTTGTATGATTGGAGCTTTGGTCACAGCTTCTTTTAAGATTTCATAAGCTTTAAGACAATTTTCATCAAAGTTAAAAGAAACATCCTTAGCAAGGAGATTACACAAAGGACGAGAAATTTTAGAGAACTCTTTGATGAAGCGACGATAGAATCCTACATGACCAAGAAAAGATCGAATTTGTTTGACAGAAGTGGGAGGAGGAAGTTTAGAAATTAGTTCAACTTTAGCTTTATCTACCTCAATCCCTTTCTTGGATACTATATGTCCTAAAACGATCCCTTCTTGAACCATGAAGTGGCTCTTTTCCCAGCTTAACACTAGATTAGCCTCAATACATCGTTTTAATATTTTCTTCAAATTGTTGAGACAACTCTCAAAAGATTCTCCAAAGACTGAAAAGTCATCCATGAATATTTCTAAGAAATCTCCTATCATGTCTGAAAATATTGACATCATGCACCGTTGAAAAGTTGCAGGTGCATTACATAATCCGAATGGCATTCTACGGAAAGCAAAGGTTCCATAAGGACATGTAAAGGTGGTCTTTTCCTGATCTCCTGGGTAGATTGCTACCTGATTGTATCCCGAGTATCCATCTAAAAAGCAAAAGTATTGTTGGCCTGCTAGTCTTTCTAGGATTTGATCGATAAAGGGTAAGGGAAAGTGATCTTTTCGGGTGGTTGTATTGAGTTTTCTATAATCTATGCAGACACGCCACCCAGTGGAAAGTCGTGTTGGTACTAAGTTTCCATGTTCAGTGCGGACAACCGTAAGTCCAGATTTTTTTGGAACAACTTGTGTAGGACTCACCCAGTGGCTGTCAGAGATAGGATAAATAATTCCAGCATCTAACCATTTAATTACTTCTTTCTTGACTACTTCTTGCATGTTAGGGTTAAGCCTTCTTTGCATCTCTCGAGTTGGTTTGGCATTATCTTCTGTATAAATATGGTGCATGCATATTGACGGACTAATTCCTTTTAAATCGGCAACGGTCCACCCTATGGCCTCTTTATATGTTTTTAGAATATTTACCAATTGGTTTTCCTGTTCAGTAGTTAAGTTGGAAGCAATTATTACTGGTAGGGTTTTCTTTGATCCTAAAAATACATACTTAAGTGATTCAGGTAAAGGTTTTAGTTCAAGTTGTGGTGGGGCCTGAATTGAAGGACGTAGTGGTTCAATTTTTCGCTCAGGTAAGGGCTCAATTTTCACTGACCAAGGTAATGAATGTGATGGTTGAGGTGAATTAAGCAGGGTATTTACTTCCTGGGTTTGAGTTTCTTCAGTGGGTTCATCATCTTGTAGTAAATCTAAGGAGGAATTAGATTCAACTATTTCATCTATCTGATTGATTACAAAGCAGTCTTCCTCCTCTTGGGTGTACTTTGGGGTATTAAAAATATTAATTCTTACTTTTTGATTCCCAAAAGAAATATCCATAGCTCCCATTTTACAGTTGATATTGGCATTGGCGGTTGCTAAGAATGGACGTCCTAAAATTATGGGATTTTGGTTCAGCTCTTGGGATGGTTCCATGTCAAGTATGAGAAAGTCTACAGGAAAATAACATTTATCTACTCTAACTAGAACATCCTCAATTAAACCACGCGGTGTTTTTATAGATCTATCAGCTAATTGCAAAATGACTGACGTGGGTTTTAATTCTCCAATCCCAAATTTTTCATAAACCGAGGTTGGAAGGAGGTTTACACTAGCTCCTAAGTCTAGTAATGCTCGGTCAAAGGTTATACCTCCAATAACACATGAAATTAAGGGTGCACCAGGATCTTTCATCTTTTGAGGTATTGGATTTAACAGGACCGCACTTACATCCTCGGATAGCATAACTCTTTTGGTGGTTCGTGGCTCACGCTTTTGGGTACAGAGTTCTTTAAGAAATTTAGCATAGGCTGGAACATGCTGAATTGCATCGAGGAGGGGTAAATTAATATGAACTTGTTTAAATAGTTCCATTAGCTCCTTGTTGCGTGTTTCTTGCTTTTTGCGAGAAGAGCCTGCTTCTAAGGCCGAAGGGAACGGGGCTTTGGGTTTATATGTCTCAGCTAATTCATCTGTTCTCTTCTTTTCTTTATCCATCTTATCAGTGTCAGTACCAGTCTTAAGCTCAAGTTCTTCTATATGATTATCCTCTTCTTCAAATTTCTCATCTTGGCTAACATCAGTATTGGCCTCTATCACCTGGTCTTGATATGGGTCCTTAAGAATCCTACCACTTCTAAGTTCAGATATTGCTTTGGCATTTTCTAATTGGGGGTTCTTAGGTGGAATGTTAGATGGATGAGTAAATCCAGGTGGTTGATAGACATTGGATGGATTATTTTTAGGATTTGCAATTGGTTGGCTTGGTAATTGACCCGGTTCTCTCCTCATGCTAGACTCAGCTATTTGTCCTATTTGAGCTTCTAGTCTGGCGATTGATTGTTGTTGGCTTAGAATTAATTGTTGAAGTTGATTGAATTTATCGTCGGCTAGATTGGTCTGTTGAGGAGGTGGGTA